>JACDJE010000078.1:461812-541086 GCA_016647715.1 Pavo muticus
CCCCCCATTTTGATTATTGCAGACTGTGTAAGTGGCTGCCTTCTTAATCAATAGCTTGATTTTTATTTGCTATTTTACCTATTAATGCTGATCCCAATGCAAAAACAAAATATTACAGAAATCCTGAAACAGCATCTCAGAAATATTAGATTGAGAAACGATTTAACCAATCCCTCTAAAACATACCCAATTTACGTAGCGTAGTCGTCCAATACTTTACATCTCTCTGGAGGATGGCATAGTGATATATGTTGATAAGGATGTTTTAAAATAAGACTGCAAGTCCTCAGCACCAAATCCTCAAGTACTTTTGAAAATCAAACTCCAAATAGGACACTACTCCAGTTGTTAGACACTAATGATGCTTCGTAATGATCATCATAGGCACAAACACCCTAATTTAAAAGCAATTAGCAAGGCACATCATCTGTAACAGAACATTCTGAATATATCTGAAAACTGGCTGTGCTTTGTAGTTTGTTTTTAACACTCCAACTCCAATTTTAGCACTAACAAAATGAAATTCTTAGCCTGACCTGTAAAAATCTGCTGCTGTATTCTTTCCAAAAATCAAGCATTCGTTTTCTATCACTGAGTGTGTAATTGGGGGAAAAAATATTTTTTTTCTTAAGAAAGCTGAACAAGTATTCTATAAGAAATTTATTTAGGGAAAAAAAGTATTTCCCAGCAAAAGTCTGAAGTTTGCCTCACTTTAACAGATAAATTGAAGAGACCTGTCACCTATAAACTGTACTTTACTTTAAAGCAAGCATGAGGCTATCACTAACTGCAATGAAAAGAAGAAAATGGAGCTTTGCAGATGGTGTATTGGGAACAGAACATTAACAACCCAAAATAACTGAAACAATTAGATCATCCCCAGCTCCAAAACTCTATGTCAAAACAAGACCTTTTCCACTTAGCCAAAACGGAGAATTTGATTTCTGTTCCATAACCCACACAAAACACATACTCTGTCTCTTAAAAACATATTTGTGTATTTAATATTCTTAACTTCCACTGGGTAAGCCAGCTATGTTTACCAAATCAAAACTTTGAGTGCTCTGCCTACTGTAAGACTGATAACATGTAAAATCGCCAGGATATACTGTTTACACTACTGGAGAAAAGGCAAGCCAAATGGTACTAATTACTAAAAGAGTGTAATGAATGCTCTCTTTAAAGTTAGAAAATAACGTATGTTATTTTATACAACGTTTTTCTGATCTTGCACTTTAGCAGAATATGTTACTTTCAGGAGATTATCTTAAAACAGATCCGTACAGACAAAATATCACCAGTATCTCAGAACGCTCTTCACTATCTTCACTGCTGACAATCGTTAGAACCTGAAAGTAGCTGCAACAGATATCCACCAGTAAGAGTTCAGGATTCCATAGCATAAAACATGATTTCTTCAGATATTGAGCTACAATTTGAGAAATTGGTAGTTTTTCAGCACAGAGACATGACAGATGGGATTAGTTCTGCTCATTAAGTTAATTTATCATCTGGCATGACATCCTGCTGGAAGAATTATGAAGGGTGCGTGTGCGTACCCTGCTGAAGGGTATGCAGTCTTTGCAGTCCCAACATTTGCAAGTTTGTATTAAAAATGACAATGACGACAAACTTTTCACAGGCACCTCTGACATTACCCAATCTAAATCAATTAACACAGCTGCCAGTCTGCTGGGCTATATTAAACCCTGTAACAGGTTAAAGTTGCTCTGCACCAAATCTTTAGTCAGCTTCACCTTACGTGACACCAGGAAGAAATCAGACACAGAAACAGCTCCTGTAAATACAATAGGCTCGATGAGGAGTGATTCCAAAATGGAATGGAATGAAGAAGAATACAATAGGATATTGTTTCTACTGACCCAACTGAAGAAAACAGAAAATATTTCAGCTGTCTAATTAAAACTTATTGCATTCAATCATCATTGCAAAGGTTCTTAAGTACATGTTTGGCTCAGAAACACAGTTAAAAGAATTAAGATCTCCGGTGAAAACAGCTCTGAATAAATACTAAAATTTCTATCTAATAAGGCTTAGAAACAGGCTACTTTAAATCTGCAGATAACAACACCTGCAGCACTTTAAATTGATCCTATTTCACATGTTCATAGCTGACATTTTTACTACAAATGAAACTGACTTCCATTTTAATAAACTGTAAAAATGTTAAAATGGAAATCCATAGAATATTAATATCAAATAGTTCTGTTTAAAAATGAAGGATGATTCAAGTATATTGCTCCACTTACTTTCAAACTACATACATAGAAAAAGTCAACTATGCTAACTGTAACCTCTTACCTACGAAATCAGATCTATGCAACAAGTTGCTTAGAAAGCAAAGACTGCAGCCTGGAGCTGACTTACTGGTTTAACCTTCCAACACCAGGCTTGCTGGGGATATATGGGATTATAGATCACAGTTCTGCTTCCAGAAATATAATCCAGCAATCCAAGGTTGGATGCGATGACCTCCCTGCGTGACTCAAACGCTGATTTTTCTCTCCTAATGGCTAGCACTGGTACCTAAGTTTTAACTGCCTCATTTTTGTGGACATGTACAGAAGATGAGGCAGTTGTAACCAGATGAGTGGGGTGGTTTTTTGTTTATTAGTTTTAATGTACAGTACATTCTTTAGCCAGTAGTTTAAGTCCAGGCAAACTAAAGTCCCTGTATCAACGTGACATAACAAAGAAAATTTTGTAACATCTTTTGACTCTATGACAGCATATTTCCCTAACACAGACAAGCAAGAACTCCCTTGCATAGAGAGAGAAAAAACCTAAGTCAGAACATCTGTGATGTTGCTGTAATAAAAATAACGTTCACTTTCTGTTGTGGTAGGCATTATAAAAATAAAATAATATAATATACACATTTAGCTATTATCTCTGGCTACATGAAGAAACTAACTGGTACTCAGTGCAGTGTGATACTTACTGCAACCAAAAAAATGCACTGACCCTTAGCTTTCTGGCTAAGTTTCATTAGAAATTACTATATTTTATGTATTCATATACCTATAAATTTTGTTCACATAGATTTATACATTGTATCAATACTAATAAAGTATTTACAACAAGGCTCTTTAAGGAAAGTTTACTAACATCCATATGTAGATTGACTTAGTTGCCATGGAACAGCTTCAGCACACTACTTTCTCCCTTTGCCTGTAGGCTTTCCACACAGGTCTGTTATCTAGTTGGTTTTCTTCAGACTGGGTAACAATTCACTATTACTAGATAAGTCTAAGAAGATTCCAACAATACCTCACCACAAGAAGCTGAAAAATCTTGGTTACCCTGAAGATATGCATACTTTACCATGGCAATGATTTGCTCATAGTTAACTTATACATACTATCTGTATAATTTTAAGGATATCCTGAGCTTCAGCATTACCCTCCTCCCTTGATAAAAAAGTACGTTCCAGAAAGTTGGTGAGCTGACTCATAAGCTCTATTTAAATTTAAACTGAATATTCCTCCTTTGGAGTTGGTAGATGAACACTGAATGAGACTTTTTCAACTCCGCAGACTACCACACAAATTAATAATAAGTTTTATTAATAAGATTGCAAGCTTTCATTTTTATACAGTACTCGAGAATTAGTAATTATTTTCATTTGTTAAAGCAGCTCCCAAAGGTACACTTGGGTATAAAACAAGCATCATCTCAGTGATACAGCTTTATTTAGCTACATAAGAAATTAGGCAATTTTTCTGTATTTTATTTCTGTCATTTAATACCTAAGTACTAACCATGACAAATAAAGGTAACTGAAGGACTCAGCTCCATGGTAAGGACTGACAACGTGAAAATCTTCCTGAGTCTGATCAGAACAGCAATGTATGCTTTAGATTAACTTAGAAATAAGTAACATAAGTGCCTAACGCTTGGCTGCTGCAATCTGAGTAATTGCCATATGCTGTGTGTGGAAAACACATGCAAATATATGATGTGCTGCCATAAAATTCTGAGATTTTTTTTTTTTCATAGAAACATCAGCAAAGCCAGGTGTTCGTATTCACAGCATTACCAGACTTACAGCTACTACTGGTAGACCTTTTTATTTGTTTCTGAGCTGCTTTTCTATGCTTGAGGAACACAACAAAGACAGAAATTGCTGGAGACTGGAACACTTCATACCCTCTTCCCACTAACTGGTAGCATTGCAGAGTGGCCAAACGCAGCAACCTCCACCCTTGTGGTTTAATTGCTTTGGTAATGTTGGACCTGAGCTTCCACACAGCAGAGGTGGAAAGTCATCTTACAAGTTCCCTTGAGAACAAGGCATGGAAATTACATCTGACCTAATTACATATTCTCATTTGAAATAAATTAATAGACTATTATTGGGTTAGCTAGTATTAGCAAAATACTGCCCCAAACAAAACCGTAAGTCAGAAAATCAGATATCAAATTGTTCTTCCTATAACAGAAGATACCTGTTGCACTCAACTGCTCACTGCTGAAATTAGATCCCCACCCAAGGAATGAATTTTGCTAAATAGTCCAGGAAAGGCATTTACTAAAAGATATTTTGAAATCATGCAGTGTATAAATGAAACCTTTATATTCCTACATCACATCTAGATAATATCACTGAAATCAATAAATGTATCTTTAATAAAGTAAGAAACAAAAAACAATCACAAAAAACAGATTTTTTAACCTAATCTTTTAACTTGAGCTACAATGCCATCATCGTTCATAAGGGCAAACAGGACAGTTTGCTACTCAAGGACTACTGCTTTGTTTTGATGTTGTAAGTATTCTTGTAAGTAAAATATAGGTATCTCTAATGTTTATTCATAATATTCCCACCTAATCAAGCATTCTTCAGACATGGCATAACGAGGCTGTTTGTATACTCAGATTCCACATAACCATTCCAGCTCTCACTTTTTAAAAGAAAAAACTGTATTTGCATAAGCCTGCATACTCTATCATGTGGTTTTAGGAAAGCAAAATGTATTGAATTATTAACACACACCTGTTGTGCTATGTCCCTGCCATCTATATCTGTAATGTTTATCCTGTCAGAAGCTGAAACGTTCCACCAGCTGGAAAGACAGAATATTTCTTGGCAAATTATTTCATATGTTAGATAGAAGTGTATGATTTCAATGTTAATCTCTTTCCATAGCTTATACGAAGCCGTTAGGTAAAATGTAGAACTGAGTTTACAGATCTGTTCTCTTCCATCCCTTATCTTTCCATTTGCTTTCCAAAAGAGAACACCATTTCTTGCATTAAACAAACTCAGTATTAGCAATTCTGTCTAAAAGAAACATTACATAGATAAGACAGGAGTCAGCCTATTATCTCCTCAAGCTCAGACGAAATCTGCAAGTCAGAAGACAGTATTTTGTATGAGTGGAACCAATTTAAATGCCATCTGTATACCCACACTTGGGAAATCCATTTGTGCATAATGCACGATTGCTGTTTGACAGTTAAGACTTTCTAAAAGCTCCTAGGTATCAAGACCTATTTTGAGAAAAGCATTTATTAAATTCCTTTGTTGCCCTCTTTTTTTCTTTTTTTTTTTTTTAAGGAAAAAAAACCTAAACAACTCCTGCAATACCCCCTTGCTAGCATGCACCCATCATAACACAGTAATGGGATCTCGCAGATGCTGGAAACTCCTTTGCTAATCTCCTGGCTGCCACTCAGGGTGGACCCTTTTCCAAGCCTGAGCTCTGGCTGTGGATTAGCTCCTCATCTACAAAATCTTTTGCTACGATATGAAACCTAACCATTTCAAGATCCAGAAAACATACCTGCTCTATAAGCAGACTGGGGAGTGAATTTCAGAAGAGAACTGCAATTGTGATCTTACTCCCTCTTGCCTCAGCTTTTTACAAAACATATCCCCTGTCATCTTTCAGAATTACCCAAAATTGATCACCGAGGATACACTGCAGTAACTAAGTAAATACCTTGGTGGAGCTGAATACTTCCACTCCAGATCCCAGGTTAAACTCAAAGAAATAAAATACGTGATTAGCGCTAAAGTCCACATCATACATTTTTAGATGTACCTTAACAACTACATAACTTTCACCAGAGTCAGAACTGAAACAGAATGCTAAGATTTCCCACCTCTGCAGATATTGTTACAGGTAAAGGCATCAAAATTTACATTAAATTTCTTATATTTAATATCTAATACTAAACCTGAGTTTTCCACTAGTGCCAGAGCCCTGTATCAATATAAAAAATAGAAAGTGATATATAGAGTGAATGAAGTGTCTGAGCAGGTCCCTTTCTATAGTGTTAAAACACAGTTTTAAATGCCTTGTCAGTATCAGATCATTCTGACACAAGCTTGGTCCTATTTTAATCACTCTTCATTAATTAGACCAATTATGTTAGGCAGAAACAGCATAGCTGAAAATATAAATGTATAAATATATAATATATAAATATAATAAATATAATAAAATGTAAAATGTGAGCAGTACCCTCACCTTAGTGATTTTTATAAATCAATGTATAAAATAAGAGAATGTCTTTTTGAAGAGAATGTATTTTCCATATCATTTCTCTAAATTTCTTCTTTTACATACAGTTAATTCAAGAAAAACAGCCGAGAGCACAGCACACATTGCTACTGCCATTTTTCAGCCAGGGGACGTGGAAATAAACCATTCTACAAAATTAACCTTGAAAATAGTTTAAGATAAATACAAAAATGTGTATGTTTAAACAACATAAATACAGCATATTTCCTGTAGTAAAAGATAAGCCTGGGATAAGACAACAAAGTTAAGACTGCGGATGATGAACAGAGCAGAAAACAGAAGAGCTTACTGTCTATAACCACCTTTATCAAAAGCAGAGCCTATTGAAACTCTTAATATCTAACATAAAAGCAATCCAAACAGTAACGTACGGCATTGTTTTCATATTCTCTGTCCCTTAGGATATTCATGGAAGACTTCATTGCATTTCTCCTGTCATTCATGGCGAAGAGTTCATATTTATGAATGAGGTCAGAAAGGACGCTCTGTCCTCTGACAGCAATTGGCCCAGAGAATAAAGCTAGCAGTTTGCCAGAGCTGCTGCAAAACCATTATTTTAAGAACATTTAACACCTCTGAAGAGCTTAAGAGCCCATCAGCAATATCAAAATGTTTATGAAGTTAGCCAGAATTTTTTAAGCATTCTTTTACCAGAATTTTTATCTACAAATGATGAAATTATAACAGCACAGTTATATTTGTGTCTTGACTTCTAAGTTTGAAAACTGTCAGTTACAGATGTCTGAGCCTATTATTGACAGAATCCTATGGCATAGCCTGCTGATATGGAATGCTGAATGCCAAGTTTTTACCCTCGATGCTTCTTTGAGCTGCAAGAATTGAGTAAATGATTCTTAAAAATCAGCAGCAGTTGATTGTGAGTCAGGTCTGTACAGCTTGCAATTGGTATAGCATGCCACTTTCAAAAGTGTGGGACATACATAGAACATCTAAGAGCACAAATGACACACAAGTCCATAATACAAGCCTGGTAATCCACATTAAAACAATCTGCATTTCCTTCTCGAGATCATGACTAGTAGGAGAATCTATGCATCACTCAATCATTTAAGACATAATATTCTTACTCTCGTATATTTACTAAAACACTTGAATTCCCTGATTTTCAAATCAAAACTTCCTCAAAGTTCACTTTTAAGAGACATGTGAAAAACAGTGTGACAGAAGTAGCTGTCAAAGTCATATTGCGTCAGTATCATAATACTTTGCTATAACATCATCACACAGGCTATCACATGCAGGCTGACACACAACTCTGATTCTTCAGAGATGAATAATTTCTACTGTCTTAAAATAATGCTTAGAATTCTAAGTATTTGCACAGTTTAGGTAGAATTTAGGCAACTATATCTCGCATCGTACAGAATTAACCTTTGGCAGTACTGAAGTCTGCTTCCCATGTCCTGTTTTGTCATTTTAATAGAAAAGTGAAAACAGTAAAAAGTAGTGTAGATGGTGAAAAATAGATGTATACACAATAGGGAAAAAAAGCAAAAAGCTGCAGTAGGCTGGTAGCGTTGTAGCAAAGCAAAGCACAGCCCCTGCAGAAAAGAGAGAGGACTTACCAACACTGACATAATTGTCATAGCTGGAGATTCATTTTTGTTTTGTCCAAGGCTGTTATCAAGTGCAATCACTGACAGAGCACCTTACTTCCAATTATTGCTCACATTATTAAAATGACTCCTTGAATGTCACAGCCATTAATTAGAGAAAAATAGCGAGATAGCTGATCGGAGGCCAGGTTCTTCTTCCTAGGTTCCTCCTTCTCTTTTGTAGGGACACATAAAACTGTTATGTATTACAACACCTCATAAATAGTCAGGCAACGTATCAAACTTCCTATGACTTTTGGCACAAGAACAACGTGAGTATGTGTGGAAATACAGCAATGAGAACTAAGTGCAGACAGGATTCCATGTACCACTATGAGAACAGTAAAGATGAGAACTGTACTTACCCCCTATGCTCATGCATTGCCACACTCTCCAAAAACATTCCCAGCCAACTCATGGCTTTAGTATCAGCGTAATGGCGATTAATCATTATCAGTCTAAAAAAAAAAAATCTCAACAAACACCCCTAATCATCCTCGGCCTACTACTGTTAGAAGAATCAGTCTACAACAGAACATACTAAAAGATCTGAGCACATCACATAATGTAAGTCAGTGCTGCTTGATCTTAAACCTAACGAAAACCTAGGACTATGTTGCCAAGCACTGTAAGGAAAATTATTCTAGTCCCACATTTGCTAACAAGAGCAGAGTTTCCATTTATTTCGAGAACCTGAGCATTAAATAATAGATAGCTAGACAGATAAGTAAATATAGGAATTAATAATAATACATGGCTGGTTTGGAGACCTATTTCCAATCTGTTTGGCATATCAAGGTTCCCAGAAAGTGCTCACATTGCTTTGTGAGCTGAAATCCAAATGAGACCTGTTAAAATAAAATCATTTGAAAAAACAGCATTCCATGTAAAGGCAAATTATGGCAGTCAGGTTCTCACAAAATGTTTTGCATCACCAACATACAATGCTTTCTGAATTTGTTATCTTGTTTCTTTTCTAACAAGAAAACAGCTTATGATAATTATTTTAAGAAACAACAAAAAAGTACTCTCACAAACCTTGCCAACAGAAAGACATGAAATAGCATGCCAGTGTTCTGTGCAGAACACACAACTAGGCAACTGTACTTTGCAAGCAGAAGAAACAATCAAAGAACCCCAACCTAAAACATTTGCATTACTCAAATGACAATGCATTTATTTCTTCTTTTATTGGGAACCTTAGCAAGGATCTGAATGCAAAATACTAGAAACCATGTTGCGTTAAATGCAGAGTTACTTATTTCTTTATAGTCATAGTGTCCTCTTGATTTAGTGTCTCTAAAAGCAGAAGATTTGTCCAGTTATTTAGTGACTTAGATGTTAATAAGCTTTCTTTCAAGGACTGTATTACAACATTACTAGAATGGATAAAAATATGAGGACATTAAAAAAATACACTGAAATATCCATAGAAGATTAAAAAAATAAAAACGTAATTTCTGCAAATAAGGATGAATATTTAGGAGAATTTTAATGATGGGTCACACCAAATTTCCATGCAGCTTTGGTTTGGTCTCACACAGTAACCAAAGTGTATTTTAACATAGCCTTCAGCTACTGAATATCTTGTTGAAGAGTATCAGCGTCCTAAACCCTTGACCAGACTACTGGAAGAAAAGTATTGCAGGTTGTACTCCCTCATGCTTGTCTTTCTCAAATCAATATAATTCATTAACAACAAAACAATAGATGAAATATTACAAAAACTCCAATCAAAAAGCAACTTCTCTTTCATAAATTTCATATTCTCAACCCTTTCTCATTTTGAGGCAGACTGCATGAAAGTATCTTTCCAAACAATATTTACAGCAGAAACTAACTTTCTTTTCACATGCTGACAAAGACAGATTTCAGTCCTTTCTCTTAATGCTCAGCCTGTGCCTTGCATATAAAAACTCTCTCCACAGCATTGGTCACCTTTCACTTTTCTTTCTCATGGAATTTGGGTGACTGAACTCAATATCTCTTCTTTCATTTTCTATTTATTGTCTAAATACTATTCTCTATCTTTAAAAGAAAATACATATTACTTTATTATTACCTAATCAATAGTAAAAAATACACTGTAGTGATAAATGAAAATCAGCTCATCCTTGCAATTTGGCTTACAGAAAGAACTACCATCTTCTTCACAATAAGTCTGTTCTAGCTGTCTTACTGGCAACTGTTCCTGTGCCTCATTCAGTATCCCACGTACATAAGAACCAGCACGGATGCATTGCTAAGCCCATTATCTATTTGTAGAAATAAATACGTATAGAACCATAAAATTCATTAATGTACACATAATACTACAACATTACATGGAATAAATTACATCCATATAATTTCCAATGAGATTTAGTTTTTGAATTGTTGCCAAAGAAGTTTTAACTTTTGTATACCTTTCCCTAAAGTTCCATTCAATTCTTCATGAAAATGCATGTTTTGTTTCAACTCTATGTACTTTTCCTCTGATCTGTCAGAGCACACACAGTAAATAGAGGCAGAAATGAATGTTATATGCAATTAAATGTGGTGTTATTATAAGCAGACAATCATTTTTGGAAACAAGCACATCTTGCTTGTCTCATCTAAACCTGTCTTTGAGTATCCTGGACATTATTATATACATTATCAATCAAAGGCTGACTTAAATTAGGAGCTCAAGCAATAAAGGACAGCAAGAACATCCTTCTGGTGCTGTAAGCAAAGCGTGCTGTCAAAAACTGTTTTCTAAAAAGTAATTAACGTAGTTGTATCCTGGCTAAAGCAGAAACAAGCCAGTTTCTGAGTTCAGGAAATAAAAGTAGTTATTTTCCCTTTCTCCAACACAATCATTTCATAAAGTAACAGTTCAGTGTAGTTTCATGGCTACAGCTGTTGTCTGAGAACGCGTTACACTTCACTCGTTTGTCACCAGAAGAGCAGCCTGCAGACTTGTTCTGCCACCCCTCCCAGTAGTGCACACAACCACAGTAACACATCAGAGCACAATAAACCCTTGGGATGACTTCTGTACCTATACAGAGTATCACTTCACCTTGAATAGTTAATCTCATCGAACTGTAAGGTAAATCTAGTTAAATTATTGGATTAAAGGAAATACTCAGACTTGGATGTTACTTCTACAAAGCAAACTACATTATAAATTGTTTCAAAGTTTATGTAATTTTGTCTCCTCGCTTTCTCTCCAGACTTATTCTGGAATCATGTTACTTCTATTGGCAGAAACTGTTCGATTTCCAGACTTGAAAAACATTTGGGGGTATTTCTACTTTTCACACTGTCCTTATTAATTTTGCCTACACATTGAGTAATCTTTTTTTTTTTTTCCCCTTTTTACAGTGCTAGAATGTATGAAAGAAAACAACTTAGAATTAAGGCAAATTATCAGCAAAAGCAGACAACGTAAGATTTTATTCCAACAGTAAGCCCTAAACAAACCAACTACAAGGCTGGTGAGTCATGCATGCGCTATGTAGGTCAATGCGCAAAGCTTGCTTGTTTCAGATAACCTTTACTTTGGCTGTTACAGAGCCTGGGGGGAGTTACTTACACAAACCAAGACATAATGAGAGTTGGGGGAGATAGAAACAGAGTGAAGATACTGTCTTCAGTCTTAAGCAGCACTTTCTACGCTATGTAAGTTATAAGTGGAGAAAAGCAAATACTCAGTCGATGCCACATTAATACCTCTCAGCCATGCTTAATATTTTAGAAACTTCTCTGTCAATTTATCTATTGTCTTGAATGCTGTTTGTAAGTGGCTTAAAAAGAAATCTATTTACTGTAAATCCACCTGAACACAAACATAACTGGGAGCTGTCATTTAAAAAATAATAAATAATAAAACCTGACAACTATGATAAAAGATACCATCAGAAAAAAATCATCTCATCCATTTTGGTTACTTATCACTGTTATTCTGTAACAGAAATGCAGCAGGCCATTCACAAAGTGCCCGACTATCACTAGGAAAACTACAATGACTTGGGGCAACAACTGACTTCAAGACAGGGCAGCTGACAGCAGAGATATGGGCCATTTTAGTGAATGGGGCTTTGACAAAACAATGCTCTGTTAGTATGAGCTAATGGTAAAGATTCCCACTCATCTGAAAGTAGACAGAGCTATAAATCTTTTCCTTCCTGTCCCATCCTTTTGTAATTTAGTTTCATTTCTCATAATGGTCCACACAACATACCCTAAAAGTTCCAAGTACGCGCACTTTTTTTTTTTTAATACTACAGAATCTAAAAATCTTTAAAAAAAGAGATCTAGACTATAATGTATTCATAATGATTAAAAATACAAACTAAAATAAACAAGATAGGCAAGTTTAGGCTCATGGTAAAGATATAATGCATGTACTACGGTAACAGATCCTCTTAGAATGCTCTGAATGGATGAGAATGTATGCAGGAAGACACGTCCTCAGTGACTTCTACACTGTGTTATAAAGTCAGTAAATAGTCTTTGTCATCCTATCTATACATGGACTGGAATATAAGTTAGTTCTGAATTAAAAAATAAAACACTCTAGAAAAGAAAACCAAGAAAAAAATATATGCATACACTATAAAATAGGTTTTCTTACTCATTTTTCCTCTTCATTTCATTTGGAATGACACAGCAATGTAGAACCTCATACTGTGCAACTTGTCTTCCAAAAAACACAAGCAATCCTGATCTTATTAAATTCTCTGCTTTCACCTGCTGAAGACTCCAAGCTGTCCAGCACCTTTGGGTTTTAAAGAAAAACAGGAAAACACCTAACAGCTTTTAAAGATTCTGTAAGATATTTTAGCAGGAACATTTTACATAGTGTTTGTTCTAGTGATTTCTCCTGGCTATAAAACAACAAATCTCTGCTGACAAACACGAGTCACCCTGGAAATAAGATAAATTCCTGGTGTTCAGGAAATGGAGATGTCCCAGCATTCACACGTAGGATTTATAGTTTTATTTAAACATAATTCCCATATTTCTGACTACATATGTTTTACTAAAGAAATGCTTTCTTTAAAACAATAGACGTATATCTCTTGTACACATACAGCACAGAATCTGCTACATACATCTTCCAACTGTCACAAAGGAACTATTAATCTGCTGTATGGAACCAGAGAACATACGTGGGTGTAAGAAAAATGTCTGTAGGCACTAACAGAAGGGAAGGCTACAGAGATTACTGCAGCATAACCACCCACATACATTTTATCAGAAAAGAGCAGCAGCTGAGTCACGGTGCTGACTTCTGCCCAGAAGAGGGATTTTCTCTAAGCCGAAATACATTTCAGTCACGACTAATTTTCATAGGAGTGAATTTCCAGCATTTCAATGTCTACTTTAGGAATTAATAAAAACAAACCCTTACTGCCATTTGAATGGTTAGTGCTTTCCTCCCTTTTCCCTTCCCATATCTCTTGTAAGAATTCTGCTGAAGTGCTAGGATGAAACATTCACAAAAATATCTTCACAAAAATTGGCTGGAAGCTTCCAGATCCATTACTTGAACACAAACAATTATATTTATTTTAAATATGAGGCAAATGCATTGCATTTAAGTTGTTTAACAAAGTGCAAATATGCATAATGTTATATTAAGCACAATCTTTAGCTGTCCTGGACATTGAGAAGACACCTAAATGCTGAAGCTTTTATGACATAATTGCTCGCAATACTGGCACCTGAATTAGGAATGTAGGAAATCTGTTCCAGTTGTTTGCTACAACTGAAAGCTTTTAGCCTTTGCTGCCCATCAGCTGCTAGGTGGTCAATGCCACCTTTTCTGAAGCGTTTCTCAAATGACATAGGAAGTGTCTGAATAGTCTAGAAAGGCAAGTTTCAGAACTGCAGGAATTATGTTATCAAAGAAAAGGGGCAGAATTATTTGTAAAACAGTCGAACGAGCAAAGTATATTGTGTTACTCAAAGACTCTCAAGATTTCAAAACAGTCAACATACGGATTGCCAGGCTGAGACCTCACTGCAAGTACTCAGCTGAACATTCTATGTTAGTACTTATTAATTTAATTCTAAGTTCTCAGAGGGATAAATATGTTTCGCTACTCGTTACAGATCTATGTGAAAAGCAGTACAGAAATAACGGTAAACAGTAATTCAGTGCAGAAACTGATTTTCTTCTGTCCATTTTCAATTCCTTTCTCTCCCCACTTTATAACTTTTGCTCAGCAATAGTAATCAGCCTCCCTGTTGCACATACTCTGTGGTATAAAAAACAGAGCCACTGAACACACAAAGACAAATTAAATGTCTTACGGCACAGGGAGGTACACATGCTGGCTTTAATCTATCTAGCCAGGCAACAACTGAGCACAACTCAGCATGCTTACAACAAGGGCCCATCTTAACTGTGGCGTGTGCTCCAGTTTCTAATTTCCAATCCTGCTCATTCAGTATGGTTTCTATTTGAAACTAGCACACACATGCTTATCAGTACTACTACTATTCTGTGTGTATGTCCTGGGCAACATGGGTCAATTACGCATGTAGCTCAGGTGAGGATTTAAGTCCATATGATTCAATTTATGAACTTTCTTTCCTTAACAGGGTATTTATTTAGCACAGATGTTAAAAATTCTGCATTTTCAGGGAGTTCTCTATATTTCATGTCCAAGAACATATGGGGTTATCTTCAATTACTGTTATTACTGGAAAAACAATGTGCCTTCTTTAAACCAATAAATGTAGATTGAAAGAAATGTGTAACAGGACAAACTTGTTTTTGCATATTTACCCTAGTTTGTAGCTAGAAGTTTATAACCAGCACGTCATACATTTTTCTCCTTTCAAATAAAAGGTGACAAATTAAAATCAGGAGTAAAGTTTACAGAAGAACCAAACGATCCCTAAGAAGCGGTTTGAAATTGCTCTTTTGAATAGTATCAACTAATATGAAATTTGTGACTAACCTACAACGTCCCCAAGAATCCACTGGCAGCACACGCAAGTACGTAACTGCTCACACGGAAAACTGCAAGAACAAATAAATGTTGAGACATTCCACAGCTAGTAAGTATTTTATACCTTTCATTGTCATTTGTTAGGCTCCACAGTACCTTCATGCTAAATATTCCATTTTTGTTTCAATATAAAGGTCAAATAAGGACTTGTTAATTAAAAACAACAACTACATGGAAAACGCAGATTGAGTTTTCCTCTTCATCCTATCTAGACGATTGCAATAACGCTCAATTCAAGAAAACCCAAATTCAGACATATTATTAAAGAAAGATTTCAGCTCTTGAATAATTCTAGAAGTTTGTTGTATTATTTCATGACATAGTTTAGATAAATGACTGCACACAGTCCTCAGAACGCACTCAGCAGTATTAATGAAGACAGCCAAAAAAGAGAATTGTAAAAGACAGTAACTCTGCATTACTAACAGTTCAATTTGAGCGTGAACAGAAATAAAACTACTCCATTTGAAGATAATAAAAGTATACAGGCTGGGCCTGTGTCCTGGCACCTAATTTTCTTATAAAGGATATGGATGATGAGTGTATTTTTTATAACTTTAACCACCTGATCAGAGCTGTTTCTAACCTTTTGTTTGTTTGTTTAAGTCCTTAAAGAACAGCTACTAGTTTCACATGCATGGATTGCATGTGATTTTTACCCTGAGTTTTCAGGCAAAACAAAATACTTTGTCCTTACCATGAAGGACAACCTTGGACAGGGCATTCAGGAAAGCATCCCTGCTTTACTGCAGAAATGTGTGTATGTGTATATCTATATATCTATATATATATCTATATCACACACACACACATATATACACACACACATATACATGTATATATATACACACACATATATATATACACACACACACGTATATCTTCATATGGGTCCACAATAATCCCGCTCTCAGTGGTGCATAAAATGAAATCCATTTTACATGCTAACTGCTATCTGTTACAATACATGAGCCAAATGCAGATCCAGCAGAGGTGTTGACTTTGATCAACCATGCATTAAAACAAGCTGCTTTTACTGATTAACATCATTTACTTTGATTTATATACTGCACATAATCCTATTTTTCACCATGAATGTTACTTCCTAAATTCCTAAAACCAAAGATATTCTCTTCTCCTCTTGAGGAGTACGGCATGTAGAGCTAAAGCATTTCCACACAGAGTCTGAGAACCTGTAATTCTGCTCCTGCAGAATCTCTTCTTATCTCAAGAAGTGGGTCCCATTCTGAGGATCAATAGTAGGGAGTTGGTTCCTCTGCAAACACTGCACCCAAACTGCATTCAGTTGCAGCTTCTGGCACCAGACTGGCTGATGGTGCCATGTGCCATTTTCCTTCCCTGTTTGGTAAGGGATGAAAAAAGAGGTGATCGCGCTTCATTAGACACCACACATCCCACAGTGCTTTTTACAAAAACAGGGAAAGTACATTTACACTTCTGTCTGCACAAGGTGAGACTATGTCCTGATGCCCACAGAGGGGAAAAAAGCTTGAACTCTCCTGCCCCTTTTGTATGAGAGTTTAGTAACTACAAAAAATGCTCCGAGTCCAAACACAGGTGTTCAGAGGTGAAAGCTGTTAAGAGAACACTGTTCCTCTTCAGCAGCTTAAGTGACACCCCATGTGTCTTCTGCTCACTTCTGTAACTGGTACACAGGAAGACAGATGAAAACAGCTGCTGCATGTAGGTTAAAAAAAAGTTCCTAAAAAAAACAAAGCCTGGAGTCCCATCTTCTTCAGTACAGTCTACTGGATCCATCCATTAATTGAATCCCATCTCTGCTGATGTTTGCAGTTCAGAAAGAAGCAGAGTAAGCAGGCATCCTCTGGTGGCCTTCATCAGCTAAGCAGCCCAGGCAGCTCGCTTGCTGAGAGGCAGCCACAATCACAGTGAGAAAAGCAGATGTCCCATGCTATTGCCTGACACTGCCAAACCAGAAAACAGCCAGCTTTAGGTACAGCTTGAGGGCCGGTGCTGTTCTGCTTTAGATGTTGTCCTGCCCTGAAAATCAGTCCCCTCTAGAGCAATATTCAAAGGAATGTGCTGTAATTTCCACTGTTGCAAAATTACCAAACAGTGATTGAATGAGATAGAAGTAGCTGACTTGTAAAAGCAGCAGCTTATTGCTAAAAGCAACAAGTTAGCAAATATAATACTATCTTTACAAGCCATGTTCTAGCAGCAGCAGAATTTGATGAAAAAGACCACAGGTCTGTCTACAGGAAAACCAGCAAGAGCCTCTTTAGATTTAAGACTGTGTCTTCTGAATTACCATCTATATAACTTTTGCTTGCAAACGTACAAACAGATTTACATTGGTCACCAACCTTTTTTTTTTTTTTTTTTTTTTTTTTTTTTTTTTTTAAATAGGAATCAGAGTATTTATCAGAGTTGGTGAATATTTCTGTTTCAGCCAGGTGGATTCACACTTGTGGTGAAGGGGTACTGGAAAATTGACAAACAAACCAATTTACCCACTTTTTGGCAAGTCTCCAATTACTCATAGTCTGCAGTTATGCTGCCATGAATACCCATCATCGTTCTCCTCCATCTGACTGGATAGAAGTGCACTAGCTTCCTTCTCAGAAGTCAGTTTGACTTAGCACAGACAGAGCTGTTTAATTAGCAAAAGCAGCAGTGCGATCAAGCAAATATTTTACATTCTAGACCAAGCTATAATGTCCTCCCACCCATGGCACTTTTAAGGTCTTATCCCTTTCTTACACTTTTTCTTTCACTTTACATCATAAGTAGCCTCATCTCTGGGACAAATATCATTATTTCAGGCAATATTTACTTCACAGCTCATGGCTCTCCTCCCCATTTCCTTACAGCTTTTCCACCTACTTGTAATTACCCTTTCATCTGGCGGAGGCTCTGTATGCAAATACAACTTTCTGTATTTCTCGTTCCCTTCTTCAGACACAACTTTATACACAAACACTAAGGTCTTACCATATTATTTTTAAATTCAAAGTGTATTTTATCTATAATATCTATAATCTGTATTTTATCTATGAAATATTAAAGAGATTTCTGTAGTTTAGAGCAGTTGCTGGGGGCAAGCTGGATGAATACTGGAGGTAATAAAATCCTGCGATACTGCATACGAACCATCTCACCGTACTATTAAGAACTGGGTACTAAAAATGCAAATGCTGGAGTGTTATATGAGGAATATACTGCAAGAATATTTAATTAGCATTGATCTTTTGGAGAAACATGGTTTTAATAAAAACAAGTACAGCTTGCTATGCCCTGTAGTTTTTAGAGAACAGAGACTAACGCATCTGTTTAAAACAGAAACAGCTCAAAATACAGTAAGTCCTCTGGAGACACTTCACTTTTCAACTAAATAGACTGCAAGATTCACTACAATTCTGAGTATGGAGGAAGGGATGACAGGCAAAATCCAAAATGAACAGATACAGAATGCTCAAATTTCTAACGAGCATCTCATGCACATTAAGTTGCCTGAAATCACATTACAGCATGTAAGAAACTGTTTAAATAGAGAAATAAACAATCTAGAGGATGAGAGCTCTTTCCATTAAGAGTTTTCTACTTTTATTTTTTATAAACATCTTGTCAAAGATATCTCTATTGTATACTGTGTTTTGCTATTTATACTAACGCATCCAAGTATTACAGAACTGAAGGTGAACTGAAAAACTCTCTGGAATCATCTCTTGATTATCATCAAATCCTAGCACACACATCATCTGGTGGAGAACTACACCAGTTGGCTTTTTCAGAGTACAGACATGAAATACAGCTTGAATGAGACTGTTCTGTGCTACAAATTCAGATTCATTAACGCATTACTACACCATTTACTTCAGTTGGTTCAGCTGCATGTCCTCCTTCTTAAATTCTTGCTCAGCATTCACTTAAGATTAAAAAAAAAAAGAATAAAAAGGGGACAAAGAACAAATAAGGCACAGTATGCCATAGCTTCATCCCTACAGTAAAAACCTACTTGGTTTCTCACACCTTATGAGTTCAAAATAAAAACTTCTGAAACAGCTCAAATTGTTTCATCTGTCCTCTCAGACAGCAGAAAGACGTGCTGCTTGTGCTCATGGCAACATTGCTTTTGGTTGCTGTAAAGCCATGGAAAGCACAGCAATGACAGCAGAGCAGCAAGGTCCTAGGCTGCAGCTACAGACTTGCTCAAATGCAACAGCCCCGCACACAGAAATTAAGAAAAGAATCTGCTTACCTTCAGAAGGCCTCAGGCACACAGGGATCTCCAGTGAGATACTCTCGCTCCAGTGCCAACCCTTAAATGAGGTCTGGGAAGGGAGTAGATCCTGGCTCCACCCCTTTCAGCCACTCAGGTGCATTGCATTGCATACACCTGAGCTCTCCTGGGTTGGCCCTGCATCCCACCAGGTGCTCCATCACTGGTTCAGGCCGTGACTTAGCATTTCCACTACAGTCATGTCTTCTTTAATTATGTTGCTATTTTAATAACAAAATGCAGAGCTTTAGCATAGAGTTAACTGCAATGTGTGCTGAGATGCAGTGCCAGTCTAACCACCTGCTTGTAAGGAGCAGTCTAAGCACATGTTGACTTCATGTAACAATCTGGTTGCCATCCCACTTTTAAGGGTATTAGGAACTTAGTCCAAAGGCCATAACCATAATGAGTCTGCAACCCTGCCAATTCTTTAAGATGCAGATGAAACTCCTCACAAAGATCACTTCAAAACATGAAGACGTCATATGAAGCAAGAATTAAAAAGGAACAAAAATAAAATCTTTATCACTGTTGCTAAATTTCAGGAAGTTTATGGCCCCTATCCCTTCCTTGCAAGATAATTAGAGCATTACACCAAAAGGAAAATTGCCTTCCCTTTTGTATTTGGAGCTTCTTATTTCAAAAGGCACAGGTGTTCATAAATAAATAATGTTTAAAACTAACAGAAATTATTTATCCTATTGCCTTTCTTCCTATATAAAATATACACGTTTATAAGAATACTTTCTCTTTATATTCACTGTGTAAAGGCTTGTATCTACATTTTGCATGTCTTAAGACCTCACACTTCTCATAAAAATGAGTCTCCCTACACCTCTGGAACACAGCAGCCCCTTCCCATGGCTTGACTTGAAAAACTATTCACCTTCAGCCCCTAGATGAGTGCCAAGAGACATTTTCAATCCCCTCTTCCTCTGCAGTCCCTGCTGCTTATGCAACTTGCTCCCATTTTGGAGCTTTCCTCCCCACCCTATGCTGTGGCTTCATTCCTTCCATGAGTAGCAGTGTGCTTTGTAATGCCAGGAGACAGGCAAGAACACAGACATTCCAGAGACCGTTATCCTACTGTTAACCAGAATATTATCAAGAGCTCTGGCAAAGCATTCGCCCTCATGTATGCATTACCAAAATCTAAATGACACCTTCTAAGACTGGAAAACTTGCTAACAGAAGACTTGCAATGAATGGTGCAATTATTAAAACATGTTGCCATCTAATAAAACAAATTCTGATTCTAGTTTAACTTTGGCTTGGAAATACTCAGAGCCTAATTGGTTTTGCACAACTGAACCACCCCTACAGAAATAACACAATAAAATCTTGCTGTAGTATGCAAGTTGTCAGTTACCCCAAAACATAACGTCAGAAGTATCTTTAACTGAAACTGTTTTGCACCTTCTAGTTGCCTGGACAAATGAAAAAAAAAAAAAAAAAACAAAAAGTAAATTTCTGTATCATAGATCAGTGTCTTTCGGCACTGAGACAATGCCAGAGAGACTAAAAATATGATGATGAGCAATATTAGCCCATAGATAGCACAAGGGTTTTGGAAATGATTTTTTGGAGCTATCAAAAGATAGGTAAAGCAGCAAACGTTGCAAGAAACGTGTAATTATCGGGGTGGGGAGAAAAGTAGAAGGGAAATGCACTGATACTTACAAGATTTCTGCTTTCTCCATCTGCATCTTTCGTCACTACGGCCAATGAGTCAATCTTTGAAGCACGAGACCAGCCAAGCAATAGTTACTTTTCAGTATGGAAACAACTTTCTAAACACACACAAGCTTTCAATAAGGACAATGATTTACATACGCAGCATTTTGGCACCTTGCCACTGATGTACACCCTCTAATCAATTGCTCACACAGGACTGAATATTCAGCATATTTTGCATGCAGAACAAAATGGTTATTTCCTGAAGAAATTGAATACATTGTAAAATAAACACATCTAGCTGAAAATTTTGGACACTTACAGCAGAACAGCTAGAAAAGGAGAATTAAAAGAAAAGGTTAAGCAAAATATCTAGGTTTTATTTCAGCTCTGTCACTAGGCTCTTGAATGACCTTGAGCAAATGATTTTACTTCTTAGCTTCTTCCATTTGTAAAAATAGCAACACAGATACCTAAACCTGTAAAATAATCAGGCTGAAGTCTGTTATATAAAGTCTAAAAGTAAAAAGTGGTTCTCTGAAGCTTTCCCCTCCCTAACAGATCCATGAAGTGCCTGGGAATCATAAGTTTTTCCACCAAAATGACTTCTACCTTTCAAATACATTGCAAGGTTCTCAACTAGATGTGGGAAAAGGATCTAGACATCAATGAAGGTATTAAAAATAACTGTTCAGTATGCAGCTGCAGATGAAAAGAACGTGACATTGAAATGCATAAAGAATGGGCCAGAAAATAAGAAGAGCTTTTCCACTGCTTTTGTATAAATGAATAGCACTGTTTCATCTGAAGGAGTGTTGGAATTACAAGTCATCCCTTCTTTATAGTGATAGTCTAGAATGAGAGAAAGCTTCATAGATAATTGACAAAAATGACTGTTGTTTTCTTCCACCTTTGGATCACTTGATGTAGAAGGAGACCAGGAGAAAGTATTCTGTCAGAACCAGAAGCAATGAGTATAGCTTGTCTTGGGTTTGTCTCTGGAAGCTGACTGAAAGCTTTATCCTGTTTTCTTTTTTTCCTTCACTTGTCATGGAGGTAGGGGTAACAGTATTAACTGATACAAAGCTTCTGACATGAGCTTATTTTGCAGTCTTGTCTTTATTGGAAGTCCTTGAAGGTCTCTCACATTTACATAGCTGCAAGTTTCTGAAGAGCCTGTAGGAAAATAATCTTCTTTCACAGTTCTAACATGGAGTTGATTGAGTGTTAGTGGAGTAAGAAGCATGATTTGACAAGATGACTATACTTGCTTTCTTTCCTTAAAGACTCGGACAAGTTAGCATGGCAAAATATGCAAATTAGCACAGATAAGTTAATTTCCCTACGCCATAAAAGGAACAGTAAAAGAATAATCTCAAAACCTGTGAAAGGAAAAACTTTTCAAGACAAGAAAATTATAGAAGGCACTGAGATCAAGATTAAAAATGCAAACAACTGGACATTCATTTATTTGTAAAATAACCCACATGAATCCACTAGCAACAACAACACTGGAAGGGTTATTAAATCTCAGACTTCAAGCATGAATTAATTTCTAATAGAAATTAAACATAATAGAAACACAATGTACTTGTGGTGCTAAAATTAAGGGGCAAAATGTCTAGCTCACGAAAGAAGGTGTTTAATACATACTCTAGAGCTTGCTAGAAAGAGAATACTGGATTAGTAGGATTGCATTATGATCCAGATTGAAATTCTTTGCTTTCTATTGAGACTGCAATCCAAAGGCAATAGATACGCTTTCAATCTAAGGAAAACACAATGCAGCTCAAAATTCCCAGCACATAATCTTCATTTCAGGATTAAATAAATCAACTGAAATTGTTTCTCGGGAATCTACGTTCAATGTAAGAGATTTACTTGGTACTGGGGTTTTCGTTGTTGTTGTTACTGACAGTGTTTTTTCCACGTATCACATGACAGCAGCTCTACATTCCTCATCTCGCTAAATCGTACGTCAGTGCATCATACCAGGCAGGGAGCTGGAGGGAGAGCCATCAGATCACTGTCATTTATCTATTGCCACTTCCAGCCTTCAATAGAATTACCACTAATAGTCAGTCCAAGCCTGCTCATCAGCGTGATACAGTCAAATCCTGTTGCAGTCCAATACATTCTAATATGGGTGTCCAAAATTCCAAAGGTATGGAATAAACTTTTCTGCATATGTTATCAGAATACACACATTTATATTTCAACACTTATTTAAAATCCCTGATTGCAACCTGATTTGCTTTTTAGAGGGAAAAGAGAGACAGTACCAGCACAGTAACAAGAAACTGTTCTTGATACAACTACTATGTATCCATACCACATACCATGGGAAGGAAAAAAAACATAGAAAAAGCAGGCAAGTATGACCTTGTGTACATTTGAGAATGCATCTGGTCTCCTACCTGAACTGCAGTCAGTGGCATTCACAAAACAGACCTTTAAGAGCTTCAATTTTGCTGAAATATTGTGTTTGCACTGGATGCATTTATCGAGTATGCAAAACATTCCATGGTTATAATACACAGGTTGGCTTCGGTACCAGAAAGATGCTACCAGAAACAAACTTCATGAACACGGGTAGTTATTTAATTTACCAAGCAGAAATGTGTGCACTGTAGAATATCAAATAAACAGATGTATCTGCAAGGCAGTGAGCAGTGTCCATGGATGCATCTCCATGACGTAGGCACAGAGGCTTTCTGTAGTCTGGCAGATACAACAACCTTGTCGGGTTTGTCGTTTGTTTTTAAAGGGAGACATAACAGGTAACATTATCTTAATGATCGTAGTATCTTTGCTACGGATAACTCCATTTTTATTGTGCTTAAATTTCTGTATTGAGTGTTATATTAAAGTACCATTTCAAAGCAAACAGTCTCAAATCAGAACTGCACACGTATGTCTAGGCAGTGGGGATACAAATTCGAGAAGCTGACAGTAAAATCACAGACTCACAATCCATTACCAAATGATGTCAGTGCTATAACAACATACTTGTTTTACTCTATATTATTTTTAGGCACTATTTAGATATTATACACCGCAACTGGCGACACCGAGCGAGGAGATTCACAGCTTGACATGTAAACACATCGCAGGGAAAGATGATAACGATTAATAAACGGGCATCTTTCTGTAAACGACAACATTCAGCGCAGTCATACACGGCAAAGGGTCTGAAGAAGCTGTGACCTCTCCCACGGGCAGCAGCGAGGCAGAAGGAACGAGTTGCAGTACAAGTTCGGCTTTGGTAAATCACACGTATTTGTGTTTATCGTGGAAGCAAAACCCCCACCCCAAACCAAAGCCCAGCTGTTAATTACCCTAATCATTACACGCATGCACAGAGCTAAAGCACAACTGCGGGCACGCCACCGATCTCCTGAAGGACCTTCGCCCCAGCACGCATCTCAGTAGCTGCACCAGCACCGGTGAGCTCTGCACGAAAACAAGCGCGCTCATCAATATGAATTAGCGCACGTAGCGGCACAACCACACGGCATCCAAAACAAATTCGTGCCCCCCGCGCTCGCACGCGTTCTTTATTTCACTAAACACAGGATACGCTGTTTCGGTGCGGTAGATAAGCTTTATTGAGCGTGCCGACGGACGCGGCTCCCGATCCCCGCTGGCGCTCCGGGGCTCCGGTCCGGACTCCATCTTCCAGCCCCGCTTCAGCCCGGCTGCGGGCAGCCCCTCCCGCCCCGCGCACTGCCCCGCGCACCTCACCACCCCCCCGGGATCCCGCGGCAGGGGAAGGGGAGCGGGGCTGCGAGGGACGGGGAAGGGAAGGGGAGCACGGGGCCGGGGGCGCGGGCACCTACCAGTCCGTGTGCGGCTCGTCGATGACCAGCAGCAGCTTGAACTTTCTGCCGGCGGCCGAGGAGGAGGCGGAGGTGGGGTCCACCAGCCCGGCCGAGGCCGCCGTCTGCTTCACGGCGTTGGACAGGGAGCTGAAGAAGCTGCTGCCCGCCGACTGCTGCGGCGGCGGCGGCTGCTGCTGGGGGGGCGCCGACTGCGGCGGCTGCCGACGCTCCGCGGCCGGGGAGCCCGAGGC
This sequence comes from Pavo muticus, assembly GCA_016647715.1. NCBI lineage: Eukaryota > Metazoa > Chordata > Aves > Galliformes > Phasianidae > Pavo > Pavo muticus. Next base: position 486,979 of record JACDJE010000078.1, read on the forward strand.
GGGCGCCGAGGAGGCAGAGGGAGGCGGCGGCGGCGGCTGCTGCGGGTCCGGCCGCTGCAGGTCCGTCATGTAGCCATTGGGCAGGTTGGCAATGAAGCTGCTGTCCGAGAGCCTGCGCCGCAGAAAGTTCATCATCTGGCCGGGCGGGAGAAAGGCGAGGCTCTGGAGGGCGGCTGGACAAGGGCTCGGAGCCGGGCGGGAGGGCGGCGGGCGCCGCAGCGGGCTCTGCGATCCGCAGCCGGGCTCGGTCGCCGCCTCACTGCCGGCCGGGGCGGGGAGGCGCTGCCTTCACCACAGCTGCTGCGGCTCGCGCGCCTCCGCCGCTCCCGCCCGCCCGCCTCCAGGGGGCAGCAGCGCGCGGCGCGCGTGCAGCGGCGGTGCGGAGCTGAGCGGAGGCCGCGGCGCGGAGCAACAACGCAGCGCAGCGGTTGCCCCGCCGCGCCTTCTGCCGGGCTGGGTCCGCCCTGACTCTGAGCCCGCCCGCGGCAGCGGCTGTAGCTAAGCTAAAACCCCGCGGTAAAGCATCCTTCGGGCTACGCGAGCTGCCGGGTTCGGTCTGTCACCCGGTGCAACAGCCAGGGCGCGAGGCTGTGCGGTGCTTGGCGTCAACTGCGTGTGCGAATGAGGTTTTATTTATAGCCCGGGAAGCAAACAGCACAGGGCACAGCAGCAGAAGCACTCTCCAAGCCGAGCTGTTTGCGGTTGCGCTCAGCGCTCACCACGCAGGGACGGACTGCGCGTGCCGTGAGGTGGCGCAGAGCGCAGCTGAGAGCATCGCGGCGGGAACTGCAGCAGTTGGGAGCACATCGCGGCGGGAACTGCAGCGCTTGGGAGCACATCCCCACGTTTCTTGAACGCCTCCAGAGACGGTGACTCCACCAGCACCCTGGGCAGCCCGTTCCAGTGCCCGACCGCTCTTTTGGAGAAGGGAATCTTCCTCATACAGTATAAACGCTATGAAAAACACCTACATTTTAAATACCATAGAAACTGGGGGGAAATATCCATTCATGCTGCTGGGCCACAGTATAGGTCACATATAGACACAGCTTGTTGCTGTGAGGTCACAAAGTGTTTAAACAAGTGCAAAGAGCTGAGGCCAGAAGTGCAGTTGGAGTGCTCCCATCCTTTCCCCAGCCCGTGCCTTGTGTTTCCAGAGCAGCTGTGGAGCCATACTTGGGTCAGGAGCAAGGGAGGGCTGCTGGGACCTGGAGAGAATAAACTGCTCTTTGTAGCATTAGGCTGTCCAAAAACCTAGTTGTAAACACAATTACACAGCTAAGTGACCTACAACACAGCACAGAAGCAAATCATCTGCAGACAGTGGAACATTGCACTTTGCTGTGGCAAATGTGTGTGCATCATTTCCACTGGTATTGCATGTTCACAGATGGTAAAAGCACAAGACTGAGGAGCTGTTTGTTCCTCCCCACTTTAACAGCTGCAGCAACAATCCCTCCTACTTTCTCTTCTTAAAGGCTGTAGGCCAAATTAAAGAAAAACTCTGAAGAGTTTTTATGGAGTACCAACTGTTTTGCTGCCCACTGAAGATATTACTGAAAAACACTCAATCAGTCTGATTCCCTCAAAAATGATACATATTTTTGAAACCCCTTTGGCCAGACTGCTTCCTATGCACCACCAGAAGTGCTGGTTTCACTGACAACAAGCAGCCAGTCTTGCAAAGCAAAATTAAGCATGGCAGAATGAACTACAGTCCATTCCACTCTGCACATTAACAGAAGTATTAAGCAGGGCTCTTTTGCAGGCCAAAACCCTACCTTCAGTGTCAGCTGTAGTCTTTTGTATGAAGGCAAGGTATGTGCAGGCAGTGAATATGATCGGGAGCAAATTAAATGTCAGGATCCATTACTGTAAAATGGATTAACAGATGATTAAACATCAAGCAGTTAGGTGGCTCCCATTTGTGGGCTGGAAGATCTCTATCCTTGTTAACATCTTTGCATGGAAAACTTGTTTTCTGATTGATGAAATCTGATTCTTATCTGCGGTACTTTCTTGTACATTCTCAATGCAGCAAAGTAATTGCGTTAAGATTATACAGACTGATTCTAACTGTAATCATGGCCAACAGCCTCAGCTCAGCTGCTGGATGTTTGACGGAACAGCAGAACCCCATTCACACACCCTGTGCACTCCAGAGGCATACGACTGGGCAGAACAGGTATGTCCAACTTTACATATTCTGTTTATACTCACTATGTACTACTCTATTAGCATCTCCTCCGTAATTAGGATGTGCATTTTTTTTTTTTTTACTTCTTCCATTATGCTGACTACAATTATAAAAATTTAGAAGCATTCTCCAATTGTAGACTCCAGAGATTTTTAAAACATCTGCTAGATTACTGCCATTCAAAGCAAGCCTTAAGTACTGTAATGACATTAGAAATCCAACACTGCACTAAGGTAACTGGCAACTGAACTTGGCTAAAATCTCAATGAACTTGGTCCCTAGGGCAGCACAAAACAAAAAGCAGAGCTCTTCCTGTAGCTCTTACTATAAATGGAAAATTTTGTTCAAAGTGTATCATAGAATGACAGAGTGCTTGCTAAATTTAATATTATGTAAAACACTGCCTGAAAGAACTAATAACAGCACTTTTTGCCCAGTTCACTATTTATGATACTTCAACACCTCGCTACACGTTTGTGAGCTATTTCAACATTGATTACATCTCTTAAGAAGTGAGAATAATGAATCACAGATACGCTGAGCAACAAAAATCATAAATTGGGTCAGTATGAAAGCAGAGAGCACAATGGAAATTTTCAGTCTTGTTTCCTAACACAGAAATCACAATGCAAAAAAGATCAAATTACTGGGGATTAATTACGTTGGCCAAGAATGAAGTATCCAAATCAGTACACTTTATAATGACTTTTCACATCTACACAATGGTATTAACAAAGAAACAACTAAAAAAGTTCAAAACTGAGGGCTGCTCTGAAAGTAATGCCATATCAGTTTGAAGACCCTGGGGCATGTTTCCAGTCTTGGCTGGATGTCCTAACATACCCACTGTATAGTTCAGATTTAGCACCTTCTGACTTCCATCTGTTCAGGCCAATGAAAGACAGGCTTCCTGGGCAACATTTTCCTAGCAATGATGCTATCATAGCAGCTGTGAAACAGTGGGTCACTTCTGCTGGTGTAGATTTTTATGAGCATGGTATGTGGGCTCTTATTCATCACTGGTGAAAATGCATTGCTAATGGTGGTGACTGTATTGAAAAACAGTGTTTTATAGCTGAGAATTCTCTCTATCAAATAGTGTTATTGTGCTCTTTATATCTGTTGCAGTTTCCATGGAAATAAAGAGGAGGCATTACTTTCAGAGTGACCTACATAGATGCAGCTTAGGAGCAGTATGATCTGAATTCATATTCTTCTACTATTATCATGACAAGCTAAACTTTAGGCTGGTCAAATGCTGCCTAATATTACATTAGCATTTTAGAGAGAAGTAACTTTCAGGTAACAGTATGTCTTGCAAATGAAAGAGTCAGCCCAGTCATACATGCTAAAAATCAGGGATACTTAACACTTAATTGAGCAGGCTGAATTTAAAAACATTTTAAATGAAAACCTTTTAACATCTCACATTACCAGTTATTCACTGACAAAAATATTTTTGTAGACCTGTGTAATTACATTCAATGGACAAAAATTACTCATCTTCTCAACCATTATTCTGTACATTGTATAATGCATATAGTAATAGTAAACAGAAATGGGAAGAATCCAGGGAGGTATTTTCTTTGAATTATGTGCTAGTATGTACTATGAGCACACAGGCTTCTGTGCACCACATGGTTAGAAAAAAAAACCCATTCCATTATTTGTGTGAATTACATTTCACTTGTATCAGTTAATGGCACGCTTCTAGTTGTGTTTATGTCCAGGTGCGCAGGTACAGCTCAGCCTGCAAGCAGGCAGAAGCTGGCTGCCCACACCAGCAGGGTGCAGGGCTACTCACTGCCTGTGGTGCAAAGCCTGCAGTAGTAAAGCAGTGCACACATTTCCTGACTGCCAGCCAGATGAGGGCAGGAACAGAGACAGAACCAAGGGGAAGAACACTGATAGCTGACAGTATGACAGAGTTTGGAATAGTGGGCACTTAGGCCCATTTCCACAATAAGTGCTGGACAATCTCTGTGCTGAAAGTACAGGAAACAAGGAATGTACTCCTCTAGACTGTAGCATATCTCCTGGCAATCCTTGCAGAGATGCAGGCTAGGAGCCTTGTTAAAAGCCTCATAATTTATTTAAACCAGTAGGTCATCAAAAATTGTCATACGTTTTCCATAGAAATATGACAGATAATAGCTGTGACTGATAAAGAACGTACGTAGAAAGGAAACAAAATAAGGGCTGAAGTGGATGTTTACTATATGCCAAGGATATCATGCAGTGTATAAAGGTGATGTACAATATCTCTAATAACAGGAGTTGCTAAACGAAGTTGATAATACTACACTACACCCCTTTCTGTATTTTATTTATAGCTGATTTTTCTCTAAATATTTTTCTCCCTTAAGGGTAGCAGGATAGTTATATGTTGTTCTTCACAGACACAAATTTGAGTCACTTATGTGAATGCTGATTGTTAGTATGAGAGCAATATTTGTATAATGGATTTGCTGAATTTGAAATATTACTCATTCTAAAAAACTAAAATTTCAAATTCATTTCACCTGTGATGCATTTCCTACAAGGCTGGTCCACATGTATATTTTAACACTTGTTTTTTTTCTATGAAACATATCCAAATTTCCAATATTTTCCAAATACATCGTGACAACTTCTCTCACCTGAGGTGTCTGACCTCCAGCACTCCCATTTTCCCTTAGTTTCAGTAGACAGATTCACTGAATTCTCCCAGAACACCTGCTGCTATGATGTCCCTGAAGCAAAAACATGTCAGTTTTCTATTTCTGATCTTCCTTGTGTTTTGTTGTCCAAGGTGGCAGAAGTACAGCTAAGCCATATGAAGATATGACAAAAATAGGCACTCCAGGGAGTAACTGTTTAAGTCATTGCATTAGAAAGGACACAAAATCAGCTTCTGTATTTCCAAAATCCTATATTTTGACTTAGAGCACAGAGCACAAATCTAGGAGAGAGCACAAATTAACCAAACTGTTTTTTCTTTTTGTCAGGAGGCCATTTAAACACCTAAGTTTTTACTACCTAGCCCATGAGAGTCCAACCTTTTGGTTGCCTGGGATGCACTGAGCGATGAGGAATTGTCTTGGGCTGCATACGCGCACACTGTGCTGAAAGCAATGCCGCCTGTTTATCTCCATGGAGACTACAACAGATACAATGAGCAAAGTAACTGTTTGATAGAGCAAATTCTCATCTACAAAACACTTTTTCAACACAGTCACCACCATTAGCTATGCATTTTCATCAGCAATGAACAAGAGCCTGCAGGCTGCACTCGTAAAAAACCTACAGCGGAGGAGGTGACCCACAGTCACTATCGCCGCTGCTGAAACACACCACCCACCACCTCAGTGTGCTCACATCTGCTGTTTCATCTCCATAAACATTCATAAGTGCTGATGAATGTCAGTGGGTGCCATTTTTTCTGCACAGAGGAATTCAGTTCCACACCTTTGCTTCATACACACTTCCATGTCAGACGCCATTTTGTCAGACTGCCCCTCTGTCAGACAGCAACAGAACATCATGGAATATTGGCAGGAAGGTTCAACCTCTACACCATCCCACCAACATCCACCTATGACATCATGGGCCAAAATAATAAAATAGAGGGCGTTACCTTTGGAACTGCCCTCATAAAATATATAATATACTAAACATATATTAGTAACAAAATATTTTAATTTTTCATATTTTTTATTAAAACATAAAAAGGAGGGCAACAAAACCATAAAACTAGTGGGAAATTTCACCTTGCTTTTGTGAAGCTAATGCATTCAAGGCCAGTGGCTTCAACGCTTAGTGAGTTCTCAAGGTATTTGTCAGAGATTTTTGATGAAATTTTATTTTTCCTGTGCTTCATCCTTGAAAATAGCTGTTCACAATGGTACATAACTGCCAAAAAGTGGTAACATGAGTAAGGCATGACTGTGACGCAAGGAATATTTCTCTCTGCTCAGATAGGGCTTATAAAAGTCTGGTAAAGAGATGTTCAATTTTTTGAGTTGAATATCTCGTTGCAATTCCATTTAAAAGTTTTCAGGTTACATTACTCTCAAATGTATCAATGTAAATTAAGGCATAAGAGCTCTCTTCTTTATGTCAGCTTAGTAAATATTTACCTGGCCAATTTCACATTTTATAAGCATACCAATTTAAACAGTTCTGCATTGGCAAGAAATACACTGTACAACTTGTTCTTAAATATCTCCAGGGATGGCAATTGGACCACTGCCCCGGGCAGCCCATTCCAATGTCTGGCCAACCTTTCCATGAAGAAATTCTTCCTAATATCCAGTCTAAACCTCTCCTGGTGCAACTTGAGGCCATTTCCTCACATTCTATCAGGCACGGGGTCATTCCAGTTATAAAAAATATTGGTTTTGTTTCTTGTGTAAATGCTGAATTTATTATTTTCTGTAAATATATTGCAATTTTCAGGCTTAAAAAAATAATACAATAAGATGTATCATCTACTCAGCATCAGCAGGGACATGGTTTAGTGTTGGATTTGGTAGTGTTAGGATGATGGTTGAAGCTAATGATCCTAAGGGTCTTTTCCAACCTAAATAACTCTACGATTCTAGCATTCAGCGAGAACTTGATGGCTGTAGCAGTATTTAAGGAGGCAATAAAAAGCACTCTACTTTTCTCTCACTTCTGTCCCAGGAGAGCAGCCTCTCTGCTGCCAGGACAGGAGCTTCTTCCTTCACCCACAACAATCCCAAAGAGAGGGCAGCAAGAGCATGGGAGAAGATGCTATAATCTCCAAGGGGCTCAATGACCGAACTGACTTAACTTGTAGTGATGTCAAAAGGAACATTTTGTCTCCTTGACAGTACAAAAGCAAACGATCCTCCTTGGTAGTATTTCCTTGAATATAAACCCACGTAGCATTCTTGGAAAAAAAGAAAAGTACTGTATTACACACTCACCATACTCTGCAGTCCAGTAAATTCTATATAGAAAAACCATGATATGATTTAATTTATAAATTATGTTTATTAGAGTCAGTACTTTTACCTTTGCAAGCTTTGAACATGTATGAATTAGTAGGGCAGAAAAGAGCTTTTTAGTCTCATGAGTAATGCTTGCTGAGAAGAGGAATCTCAGAAAATTCTGTAGAGAACATGAGGACAACCTGTGATAGAAAAAGACAGGTTACAATCTACGTGATTGATAACTATAGAACAAATAAATGATTATGGAATAGACAATCTATTAAAATAGTTTGTCTCATGATTGATTCCAAAATTTGAAGCTACAATACTAGTAGCAGTCTAATGTTCCATTTCCCAATAAGAAATATTTGATTTTTTGGCTCACTATATCTCATGTTTAAGGGTTTTATTTTTTTTTAATACATAAATACAAATACAAAGAAACATCAACTGGTTTTTACTATGCGATTGCTTAAGGGTCAAATACTGCCAGCCTCACTCAGACTAAATTTATATTAAGGCTGAAGGCAATTTTTCAGTATTCAAGCCACAGGAATCTAAAGAATTAATGTTCAATTTTTGCTGTAAACTGTCTTTAAACAATTGCATGAATTGACTGACAAATTAAATGTATATAAAAGGGCATGTTTAAGACATACAAGACATTATAAATAAAGCATATACAAAATATAGTTTACTTGTATTTCTAGAGGAGCATATCAGTAATGCAATATGCCTATGTGACTTGTCTTTCTTGTGCTTTCTACTCTTTTAACTTTGAAAGCATAGCCTTTATTATACTATGACCTCAGAAACAAGTAACTTATTTGCATCTCAGTGAGAGATGTTTCCTCATACAATCTAGAAGACTAATTTAGAAACAGTTAACATTCTGATTTTGTGTAATATATAACAACTTCAAATACTAAGACACTTTTACTGTTTTGCACATAAGTAAATACCAATCTTTTCCAAACAAACTGTTTACAGACTACATATACAAAGTTGGGATAATTCTATTGGAAAATCTGGAAATTTTTTAGTGTGGAGGAGAGTCACCATTACAAAAAGAAATAAGTAATAGGAACTATGATTAACAAACAAGATATATAGTCATGGTGACTGTAACTTTGGAATTTGACAGAGTCAGAAGATTAAATATTTTTCTAAAGGACAGCTTCTCAATGCTGTACTTATGCTCTTGCACCTTACCTTGTAACATCATTTTATGTTGTTTGTTATCTAAAGAATAAAAATAAATAGGAATACTACATGAATACTAGATAAAAGGTAAAGAAGCCAAAAAAAAAAGTTCTGCTAAAAATGGAGCTGAAGGCTAGAATTATAGCAGACACACAGATGCATACCCACAGATGCACTGTGCTCACACAGGAATGCGGGGCTTTTTTGGCCTTTAAAACCTTAAGATTTGTCCTAAACAGGTAGCACTCAAAAATAATTATTAAAAAAACCATGTTCCAGTGAGAATCTAAACAGTGTGTGAACAATCCTTGAAGACCAAAAAATCTGCAAACAAAATCAAAGACAATATAACCAAGTTGAACAAAATTGATCTTTTTTTTAAATGCTTTTCTTCTGCAAGTTTTTTTTTTTTCTTTTAACCAATTTATGAAGTGCAGACCAAGAATTTGCTACCATTATGTGTATTTTAAACAACTGAATAGATAAGTTTTAGGTCAATTGCAATACAGTAGTGAAAAATAAACCTATGCCTGGCTACCAATGAGAAAAAGAACTAAAAAAAACAAACCACAATCCTATATGAAATGTAGTAAACAAAAAGCTATGTGGCACTTACCTCCAATCTGTCCTTCACAATAAAATTATAATTTTCTTTTTTTATGTCTTACGAAATGACTAAGATGAATGCACATTTAACTAATTAATTGGCTGCTTTAGTTACCACAAATTAATTTTGAATACCTTGTATGTGAAAACCTGATAAGCCATTAATGCACAACATGCAAGATGAGCAAATAATTGAAAGGGTCGGAGCAAATGAGTTAACAATATAATTGTTTTGTTACTGATTTATTTTTTTTCTCAGAGATAAATTAATAGCAAATACTATGCAGTATTTATAACACTCAAAATTCACCTTTAATTCTACTCTTGTCAATGAATGCAGATCTAGTCTAGCGCACACTGCTGTATTAAGTTTTTCATCTACCAGGATCACTAAGTCCTTCTCAGCAAAGCTACTCTGAAGGAGTTCTTTTCCCAGCCTGTATATATATCTGGGATTACCCTGACCCAAGTGCAAAACCTTAGACTTTGCTTTGTTGAACCTCACTGGGCCTACTGTTCAAGTTTATGAAGGTCCCTCTGGATGGCATCCCTTTCTTCTGCCATATCAACAGCATCCCTCAGCTTGGTGTCATCAGCAAACTTGCTGAGGGTGGACTGGATCCTATCACCTATGTAACTGCTACAGATGTTAAAGAGTATCAGTCCCAGTACAGACCCCTAGGGACACTGCTCATCACCAGCCTCCACCTGGATATAGAGCCATTGACCACAACACTCCAGCTGCAACCTTCCAACCAATTCCTTATACACTAAATAATGCCTCCTTCAAATTCATCTCTCTCCAGTTTAGAGATAAGGATGTGGTGGGGGATCATGTCAAAGGCCTTGAAGAAGTTCAGACTAGATTGGTCACACATGACCTTCCCTTGGTGAAGCAGTGCTGTCTTGGATCACCTACTTGCCCCTCATGTACCTTAACATGTCTTCCAGAAAGACCTGCTCCATAATCTACCCAGACACGGAGGTGAGGCTCACCAGCTAGTAGTCCCCTACGTGCTCTTTCCTTCCCTTCTTATAAATGAGAGTGATGTTTCCCTTCTTCCAAGTCACCAGAGACTTTGCCATGACTTTTCAAATGTGATGAAGAGTGGTTTGGCAACTACATCAGCAGCTCCTAGTATCCTGTGATTCATGTCATCCAGCCCCATAGACTTGTACACATTCAGTCTCATGCAGGGGTCTCAGACTTACTCTGCCCTTACAGCGAGCAGATGAGTTTGGTCCCCTATTCCCTTATCAAGAGGTTCAGGAAGATGAGGTTCAGTGATGTGAGAAATCCTGGCTGCCAGTGAAGACTGAGGCAAAGCACTCACTGATTATCTCAGCCTTCTCCATATCTCTTATAGCCAGTTCCCCTTTCTCATTTACCAGAGGAGGTAACGCTCTCTTTGGCCTGTCTCTTCAGACCAATGTACCTATAGAACCCCTTATTGTTTTTAACATCCCTCACCAAGTTCAGTTCCACCTGTACCTTGGCTTTCCCAACCCCACCTCTGCATATCTGGACAGCATCCCTGTATTATTCCCAGGAGACATCCTTGTTTCTACTGCCTTTACATGCCCTACTTTTCCCTCAGTTTGACCAGCAGGTCCTTGCCAAGCCATGCCAGTTTCCTGCCTCCCCTGCCTTTCTCATTCTGAAGGATGGAGAGCTCTTCCTCTATCCTATCCTAGAGGATAGACAGCTTTGTTCCACTCCTTTGTGTCTAAGGACAGCTTCCCAGGAGATCTCATCCAACAATTCCTTAAATAGCCTGAAGTTTCCTCTCCTGAAGTTCAGGGTCCTCTTTGCCCGACCCACATTCTTCAAGATCATGAACTCAACCAGGGCACGGTCAATGCAGCTCAGGCTGCCTCCAGTCTTAATGTCTTTGATGATCTCCTCTGCATTGGTGAGAGCCAGGCCCAGACACACTTCACCTCTGATAGGTCTGTCCAATACCTCAAGCAGAAAGTTACCATCTATGAACTACAGGAGTCTCCTGGATCACTTGCAGCTCACTGTGTTGTTTTCCCAGCAGATATGCACATGGTTGAAATCCCCCATCAGAATGAGAGCAGGACAATTCTTGCAGCTGAAGAAAAAAGGCCTTGTCAACAGTCTCACCTTGATAGGTGGCCTACAGCAGATCCTGATCACCAGCTGTCCTTCATTAATCCTTTATGTATTAATCTTAACCCACAGGCTCCCAACCTGTTCCTGATTGTTTATCAGGGAGAGCCAAAGAATAGTTTTGAATTCCCTTAGCTAATGCTAACATTGCAAAATCATGATGTAGTAAGTGCTGTATTCATAGAAACACTCTTCCATTGTTTACATAACAATCATTATGCCCTTTAATGTTCTTATGGTATAATATAAATATTTTGGCCATTTAAGGAAACATAAGTGCTTAAGAACCCATAAATAATCAATTAGACTTAAAATGGATATCTGAGTGCTTTCTAAAAGCAAACCTTTATGACGTTCACAGCAATACAAAATGCAAGTACCAACCTACCTCTGTATTTTGTACTGTCAGGAAGAATAGTGCGTCACAGTGACATTGTTTATGTGATGCTGTGAATTGAACTCTTGAAGTAATGGTTGTTGATATGCTCTAACTGCTCTTAAAACTGTCATATCCATGTTTATATTTATCTGTTAAGAGTTGTAATCCTTTCAGAGACCACAAATGAGTAAAAAAAAAAAACCTCTTTTTGAAATGAATAAAAGCAAGAAAGGCTGGTGCAAGACAGAACAACAGATTTAGTCTTAAGCAGGATTTGAAAGTCTTAACAAATAATGACTTTTTAACTTCTGATACTTAATAGCTCTTCTGTGAGTCAGTTGCATTACACTAATAGTATGTTTTAATCACTCTGAAGGTAATTGTGCTTTAAGTACAACTAAGAAATCATTCTTAAAATCACTCCCAGGTTATTTGAGAGATTAATTTTTTCTCATTTATCTCTTGCTCTGTTTCAGATCCATAATCTCTGACATTTGACACTCAGAGATGTACAAGACTTAACAGCAACTAAAAAGTACGTAATAATCTTCTTTCCCATTCCTCATAGAAGTGCTATGCTACGATAATCTTATTTTTGTATTTTTCAGTGTGAAATCAAATCAATACGAAGCATGCAAACTAGGTTATGTTGTTCTTGCTTACACAATACTTCTCCCCTTATCAGGGATAATATTGGAAGGTTTTTCTTAGTAATGTAATAGATTATGGAATTCCATAAATATTATATATAGCATGTAGTTACAGAGTCAGCCCCTTTGACCTTTGCTCAGCTCTATAAGACTTTAAGGCCTTACATTTAGATTTGAATAATTAGTATTTAGCAATGGTATGGTGTGAAAAACCTAACCTCCAACCCCTTAGCAGAACAATTACTACAGCTTGTGAGTGAAAATCAAACAGAGCATGGAAGAAAAGTGTGAACTGTCATGAGGTGGGAAATTAAAACTCAAGAATTCTTAGAGAAATACTTCCCTAAAGCAAGACATAAGGCTTTACTTAAAACAAATAGAGCTTGACTCCTTTCACTGATGTTACCTCTAATCTAGAAAGTGGGCATCGCTCCATGGGCACACCTCTTTCTGTGCCATCTATCACGACAAGGAGAGACACTCAAGTTATACTTATTTCCATCCTCTAATAAATAAAAAAATAATTTTGATAGCTGGCAGGACATTTTCCAAGAGAACATCACAGTATGGGCAATGCCTCTACCCACACCAGCTGTTCTGCAAGACAGCATAAAGGGGAACTCTGCTAACACAGATGAGTTTTCCTCTAAGGCAGGAATCCTAAAATGATCCTTCACTGCAAGACAGGATCACTTTTGCCAGCTATGAGAGCTATAGAGGAGATTTTTATTTTGATGCCTACCATTTTATTTATAGAAAAATATTTAATATTTGTCCTATTGGAACAGCAATATTCATTTTCTGCCAAAGATTGTGTCTTCTATTAAGCTTCTTTTTCCCATACCAAAATCCAGGCACAAGTATTAATGTTAAAAATAACGCAATGTACAGTAACAGCCAGATGCTTATATTTTGCAAGAAATTTAACTTTATCACAGAATTTGACAAATAATTGAAATGCTATCCAGTTTTGTATGTAATTAATGTAAATTTTCTTTTGAAAATGAGAATCTTCACAGAAAATCCTATATTTTGGTTCCATATACAGGGAAAATATTTCAATTCAGCCAGAACAGATAACAATTTAGATTAGCTGAGTCACTGTATTGCTGCAGCAGCCCTTAGGAGGAAGCAAATAAATTAGCTAGCCTCGTCCAAGAGATAGAGACATCACCAATAAGGGAAATGGTTAAAAACAGAATCCAAAAAGGATTGCATCATTAGTACCAAGGACATTCTTTATATCATTCTAAACATAAACAAAAACTGCACAGAGTTGATTAATAGGTGTGGATCAGCAAAGGTTAAGTCAGAAGAAGACTGAACAGTGCACAGTGTAAGAGTTTCTGTCAGTGCTGTATTTATATAGAAATTAACCTTAAAACTGATGGTTCTATGTGTCCAGGAATCCTTTACTAGCATATTCTTTACAGTGCTCAGTTCATTAATGGAACAGCATAGCACTGTCTTTTATCCAGTACCAAGTCTGACAGCTCACAAATAATTCTCAGTCCTTAGAGAAAAAATAGAAATTAAAATAGGATGATGAATTTGGTCTTGAGTTGTCTGTTTTGAGTGACAGCATCTTGCAGGATGCAGTGATTCTAAGGTTTCATATACAACTACTACAGGAATAGTCATTCAGCTGTAGTATTAAACAGTATTTTTTTTCTTGAGCAGCTGTTGCCTATGGTTTCTTCACATATTTTAAACAGAGAATTGAATCTCTGACAACGTACTGTCTTTTCATATGCATTTATATGGTCATATTACTATAGAACTGCTTCATTTTTAAGCATTTGAAATGAATCTTTTGTGTATCAGCTGTAATATGTAGGGAGTGCTTTGAATGCTCTGTAATACACAACACCTGCAATATCTCCCAGTCAAGTAGCTCTCTATTATAGTAGATGGATGACAAATGTACAAAACGGCCTCTTAAACAGTGTTCACATTTCCAGAATTCTAGCAAGTTTTCCTGTGGTAAATTAGTAGGAGAAACAGATCTCATGTCCTGAGTCATCCTAGAGTGAAGTGTTTTTCCTTCACTCATGCCACTAAAAGCTGGATTCCCTTGAGTTCCAAGGGTATTTCAGGTATACACTTCAAACAGCAGTGAAGGGAATAAAAATCCAAGTCAACTATTGCTAATTGTTATGAAGGTTAAGCCGTGTGGGGCCCTTGGAGAGAAATATATCAAAGTATAATAATTACCATTATATTTATTATTATGTTTGTTTTCTTTGCTGACTGATATACTGACAGACAGGCACCAAGCATGTGCACCGTTCTGGATCAGCAGCACATTGGTATCTTACTGCATATGCTCAACAAATGAGCAAATACACTCCTGCTCGTACTGTAATCAATACTTTGCAAATATTTTTTGTATGTTTTTTGAGGGAGGTTGACAATCACAAGAAAAAAGGCCATTCCAATGTTTCTGTCACTCTCAAAGGAAATTCAGTATAATGGAGGGATCAGAGAGGAGCTTGGTTCTCTTGCTCACTCTTTCACTTCTCTTTTGTTCATCATTTGGATTTGCATCCACGTGAGAAAATTAAGTTAGGGAGACAAAATGTGATAGCATTCCTTTTGTAACAACATTGATGGTACAGTTTGGATTCTGTGTTATTTTGAGATACGAGTGAAAAACGTTAGCTTTTGTTCTAAAAGATCTAAAAGATGGAATGGAGGCATACCTTACTGATCCTCTAGAGCCCAGGCTTTCCTTCATTCACAGCAAGTCCTGCAAGGTGACAAGATGATGGAGAATTCTGCAAGACACAAGTGTAATAAAAAAAAGGATGCTGATAGCTGTGCTTTAGTTTTCAGAAAAACAGAATCAAATACTTCTAAGAATACTTCCATAGACATTACTCAGAGATAAGCTCTGGTACTTTCCCAGTTGACATTAATAATTTGTTTTAATTTTGATAGCGTGCATGTGGGATACCGTCTTTACTCAAGTTACTGCAGTCAGTTGGTTTGAGCTTTTCACAGCTGATAAATGCTGCATCCAACATAACTGCATTAATGCTTAGGTTTTCAGTCACCTATTTTGTATGTTTCTCAAGACACGAGTACTGCTTTACCCAGCAACTAACCTACTGTAGCAGAAAGGATAGTATGTCCAGTATATCTACAAAAACTATAGTAGAATATCCAGAAATAACAGAAAAGTCCACTGAAATTCCAAACAACCTGATGGCTCAGCTTATTAAAAAGATAATTTTGTTCACACCCATGTTCTGAGAATAGCTGGTTTTGTTCAAACACGAAACAAGAGGATCATACTGAATTATTCCATTGGTTGTAGAAATAGTGATAGAAAGTAAACAGAAAAGCAAACATCAATCTCGTTCACAGATGAAGAGACAAACTAGCAGTCAATACACTGCTCAGCTCTAATTGTGGATTATTCCACATGGCTGCTTCCCAGCCAACTTTCACCAGGTGCCATTCACTTTCCACTATCTTCATTTTCTGATCCATAGCTACTATGTTTCTAGGACAAAGAGAGTAGTGGAGAAAGCAAAGAAAATTCTAACAAACAAAACTGTTGGTTCATATAGTATGAGTTTTGAAAATAAACTGAAAATGGAGATATTTCATCATCAAATTGATACTCCAAAAATCTCAATTGCAAAAAAAGTAAATTTAAGTAAATATATTAGCAAGAAATACATAAAGGTTATTACTACATTACTACAAACTACATCTGACATGAATTACAAATAATTAACATCATCAGTTATTACTGATAATTGATTACTCAAATGCCTCTTCCCCTGTCAGTACTGAAGAGGCATTTGGATAATGTCCACAATAATATGCTTAAACTCTTTGTTAGCACTGCAGTGGTCAAGCAGTTGGACTTGATGATCTTTGAAAGTCTCTTCCAACTGAGGTATCCTATGTAAAAGATTTTAGTTTTAAAACACCTCAAACAACCTTGTGTTCTGTCCACAAGGTTGTGGTGGCAGTGGGTCAGGGGCTGTGGAGAAAATAGCTCAGAAGCTTACTATAGTTAGGGCAAAACCAGTTTACATAGAACTACCTTCCCCCCCACACCACTTTCTTCCTGCCTACTTTAAGCAGATGACTAAAATTGTGCATCTAAAATGCATATTTATTGGGAAGGAATACTCAAGATTAGAGAATCAATGACAGATAGGCTAGAAACAAGAAGACCACATTTTAAGACTTTACTTTGATGTTGCATTTCCCAGTTGGTGAGGTACATTAAGATCCAGTTTAGGTCCACACTGTGGGCTCAGTAGGTGAAGAGAACCAGTGCTCTGTAAAGGAGAGAGGATAAAAGAATAGAACTGCAGGAATCCAGAAACAGGCAAAAGAGGTAGCACTGGAGGGGGGAGGACCAGGGTAGATGGAAGAACATGACTGAACAGTGATGGTGGTGTACAGTGTGCAAATGATTCAAAGATTTGGGAAGTACTGCTTTCATGCACATGCATATTCTTCTCTAATTGTTTCTGAACAGACCCATAAAGTGTGATCTGTACAATGTGAAGAAAGAGTATTTTCAGACATCTCAGTCTTGTTCAAAAAAGGTAAAATCCTAATAAAACAACAACAATAAAAAAGCAAAATGACACCCCTATGTCCACAAGTACTCTGCCTCAGACCTCTTCTTAGGGACTGCGTGTGACACAGAAGAAAAACTCTGCAGTTTGAATTTAAAAAGTTGGATTTCATTTCTAAATTTGTAGCTCAAATATTCGTGCTGACAAAATGGGACTTGTCATTAGCTGAGCTGACATACATAGCCAAGAGATACTTCTGTCCATCTTTCACCAAATTTCCAGTTTACTTCTGCAATGGCATAGTCTCTGCACACCTACAGAGATACTCTACAACATGTATAAGGATACTGTTTATTAAGGTCCTTTAAAAAAATAAGCATTAAAAAAGCTGGAAGAATAGAATTGGAATAAATCAAGTGTTGCTAAATTAAAAGACTATATTAAATGAGATAAACAAAGAAAAAAACGCAACATTTTTTTCAGCCTTTGCTGAAGGCAAAGGATTCACAAATCCTACTTACTCCATACTCTCTCGACTTGTCCTGTCTTTGCTTAGACTAAAAATAAAACTCCTTGAGCTTCAGTATACTTTCACAGCTGTTTAAAGCCTAAAACAAGAAACAATAAGAGTTAATGGAAGCTTTCTTTTAGACCATCATTTCACCTTGTTCAGGGTCATTTTTTTAAGTTTATGGATGTGGGGAGGTGATTCACAGAAAAAGCTGCAGTCCTTCATTCACAGTTAAACCAATCTTGTCACCTGCACATCTTGTACAAGAAGGTGACATTTCCAAAAAAAACCCACAAAATTAAAAGTTTCATTTTTTTCCTGGCCATTTCATTGCTACTATTTTGTTAAACAGGCTAGTTTACTGGATATAAACTGAAATCTTCACAGGTCTCTCCAGTCACATGGCTTAATTTATGGCAGAAACGCATTAAAACCTGCTCCAATTTGCTTCATTAAAATGAAAGCATGAGTGGATCCTATGGCAATAGTTCCAGAAGAATTAAAAAGGATTTAAGAGATAACGAAATAAAACCTGCTTGATAGAAACGTGCAGAATGACAGAATATTATTAGGCCAGCCACAGTGGTTTAGTGGCAGTTAATGAAAAAATAAAGATACCTCAGCCTAATCTTACTGTAATTAAGCTGTTTATTATGAAAATGAATACCTGCAAAACAGCAGCATGTCCTGAGAAATGGATTTAACTTAATTGAGTGTTGATGAATTAATGTATTTGAAAGCAGAGTATTTCTGAAATGTTGTGCAAACACACTGGAAGTTACTATTGCTGAGAACACATCATGAGATTAGCTACAGTGTCCACTCTGCATCATACTTGCTCCCATTTTCTGGCCTTTTTCTACTGTTATGGGTTTCCTTTAAGAAAGGGAAATATTTAGGAAATGATTAGTTTTGAAATCTGCAGATACTAGCAGAATAAAAATCATCAAATGGTGTGTCGGTAGGACCAGTTAGAGTAACCTTGCCAAAAACAAGGATAAGACATTTTTTAAAAATACATGTAAGAAAATTATTTAATATTGTGGAATCCTGGTTTTCAAGTGAAAACAGAAGTAAAAAAGTTTAAATATAAAGAGCGAACTTTGCAGAGAAAATCCAATAAAGAAGGAAAAGACAGCATTTTCTAATTTAGCTATGGAACTCACTATTACACTTGATCCAAATATCTCAGCTTCTGTTCTGAACCTGTCAGCCTTGCTGAAAACTTATTACTTCTTCAGGCAATATAACCCACTAGCAAATCCCAGTTTGAAGGCAGAGTGCGAAGTTCTGCAAAGTTCCATTGGTGTTTAACTTGTGCCATTATAGAAGCAGGGCCGCAGCTAAGATTTGTGCTTGCAAGCACGCTGCTAGCTGCTACAAAAACAGAACAAGAACTTATTATTCGAAGTAATGTATTAGTAAGAGGTCTGGGGGATATCAGAGACATATTAAGATGATTTAGGCTGAAGAGATTAGAATTTTCCTTTAAACTAAATATTTCATAAATGAAGCATGAAGTATTCAGTGGAATATTTTACCATGCTAACAATCGCTTTGCCCTGAATAATAAGCTGATAGGTGATGTGAATGTGATGCCTCTAGTTGCACTGCAGTATGAGTCACTAGCTGAAATAAAGGAACAGAATCCCAGCAACACTGCTAAAAGCTGCAACATACTTGAAGTACGCCTGCTCCAGTGACACAAAATGAGAATGATACTTTCTTCCTCAGCTGAATTTTCAGCTGCATTGATGATGTCTGCTAAGTCTCTGAAAGGCAGACGGAGCTCCACAGTAAAACTACTGTAAAAACAACACGCTGTCATTTCCATAAGTATTTATGGAAATGCATATCAGCTGTTAACGCAGGAAAACTTTTAGAAGACAGTGGTTTTATATAGACACATCATTAAGCCTATGCATTATTTACAAGACAATGAGATAGGTGAGAGACTTAATTTGCATCGCACAGTAGGTAAAAATTACCACAGTGGAGAGATCTGCTTGTGTCAGAGACTGTGCTAAAACCTCATCCATTTAATTTTAAGCTGTGCATGTAGCATACATCTCTAGCATCTCAAGGTGATGCTCCCCACCAATCTTCACAGGAGGTCACAAGACGGCGGGACCTTCTCCTTGTCCCATCATTTCAAGTCCTGCCTGAGGGTATGTGCATAACACAGCATTTCTTATATATAGAAGAGGTTTATCATTCTTAACAGCTTTGCAGTGCCAGAAAAGAAATGGATTGCAAACCAAGTTCTGACAATTCCAAAGACTTAGTGATTTTTCAGGACATAGGTGCCTGAGACAGTAAGACCCTTAAAGCAGAATCATCTTCGTTGTTTTGCTGGGTCAGTCATTCCATTCACAGTAGGCACAAAATACCTAAATGGTCATTTTATTTTTGATGAATGTATCTTATTCTAAAACAAAACTCACTGAAAGAAATGAAGCATAATCAAGAAAGGAGAAACTCTGTAATTTAACATTCACTTTTGTAATCTTTGTGAATAAAATACATGGAAATTGTTGCCAAGTAAACAGGAGTTTCTAATATAAAACACTTTCTTCCATTTTATCGTTTTAATTACTGCACATCTGTTTTCTTCCATGCTAAGTAAATAAACTCTAGTCTTGAGTATATCCTTCTGATTTTTATTTTTATAATCTTGTCCCAGCACGAATAAGGAGAGTTCTGAAAGGTTATCAATGAACACTGCAATATCCATCGTGTTCACTTGTATCCCATCTCTACAGTATTTTATGGCTATAGAAATTATCTTCACCAATCAAAAAAGAAAAAAAGCTGGTAGTTCTAATCACAATTGCAACGTAAGAAATCCATGTTCAAGCAGAAGCTCAGCTATATACTATAGATATTTCTCCAGTCACTCAGCTGAGGATGGTGGTCAGTCTGTTTCAAACTTTAGCGACAAACTGAAAGTTTTGTCCTAGCAATTGGGCAAACCTGCTTGCTGTCTACAGTCATGCCATTTTCCTTGCCATCAAGACAAGTGAGGTAAAATTAACTCTGCTATGAGAGGAAACTGTACAGAATGCAGAACGCTGAATTAAAAAGCCATCAGGCAATGGCTTCATTTAAGACACAATAAATCATTCAGGCTGACAATCAGTTATGTTCTTACAGTCAGCTTTGCTTCAAAATGAGCTTGAGTACCCTCTTTTCTAAGAATCCCTTGCATAACAGTCTCTACTAATGATTGCTATGAAGATGAATTAATCTCTCTTTAAACAAACTGCTGCATGAAAAACAGAATTTTTCAGTAGTGTCTGTATTTACACTTACTCTTAGCACTTCTTTTCCTTTAAGTCTTGAATGTAAGCATGATCTTGAGTTAAGTGTGGAAACATTCTACATTTTGGCTAGACATTCCCAAAGCATGCATAGCAGTATGAGGTATTCTAATATTTCCTCAACTCAGTAATCACTCAAACTCTTTCTAATGTGATTAATCAGGTACAGTACACATTTACAACACAATATTATTAAAAGTTTTACAAAATACACAGACAATCCCAAATCAGGAATCTCCACTGACTTTCATCTATGTGTAAAAACAATTTGTTTCTGGCATTGCCTAATTAAGTGCCACTAACATGGTCAAACAAATCTATTTATTTATTTTAAGTTAACACAACCCAGAGATCTAATTGCAAGCACCATGGTGCGTGTTACCAGTTAAGAGTAAGACTGCAGCATGTCCCAAATAATTTCCTCTGATTTTTTTTTTTTTTTTTTAAGTTGGAAACATGAAAACGATGCTATGAAGAGGCAGTCCAGATCAATTTCACTGTATATGTTCATGAAAAGAAAAAACACTGAAAAGTATTTAGCCCTCATGAGTGTTATAGAAAACATCAAGAGTCCTGTTTTCTCAGAAGCTGAATGCAATTGAAGGTTGAAAGAAAGCTACCTTTTTTCCCCTCTTATTCTTGCATGCTTCATAGCAGATATCTGTTACTGCAGACTCGAAAGATGCAGAGGGATGTAGGATAATTCATAAAGGACAGGGAGTTTTGCAATAGCTCTCTCTCACTCTTCTCCTTCCTAATAGAAAGCCTCCTGTTTAAGGATGTTTGCCTTAGTAAAAGGTATTTAAAAATATCATTTAAAATCTCAGCACTGCACTAACACATGTGCAAAGGGAAGATCACTGCAACCACAACAGCCTTTAGTGAGCAAGGCAGCCTCACTCATGCTTGTCCTTTTCAGCCATCAGAGAGCTCCCAAACCAAGAGATTTGTCCTTTACAACATCCATGTAGCAATGCAGATGGAAAAAAGTTTTAGCTAAGCTTTTGGGATCCCTACTTAGTCATTTGCTTTCATGGTAGGCTGTTAACTTTGTCAAAATATTACTATTTTAAATAGTTAACAGGCAAACAAATATCTGCTTCCTTTCCAGTGCCCTTTGATCACATAAACATAGGAGTAAAAAAGGAAATCTCAACTTTTTGTGAAAAAATGAAATTCTTGCTTGTGCTGAGATCTGTGCCTTTTCCAAAGAAATTATTTCAGGCAATCCTTAAACGTTGAAATACAGATAAATGAAAGATATGTATCTGCTTGGCCTGTTTGCCCTACCATGCTATCCACAGCACAGGAAAATTATCAGTGAGAGAAACTGAAGAAGGCGGATAGATCAATAGGTTCATATAAGCATTTGCAGTAGTAACTGTGTATAAGGGTCTCCTTATGCATTTCAGATACTTCTCAGGCAATGAGTTCTAAAAGCCTTTTCCTATTCTCTGGTACTGAGCAAGTTAACAGAGCCTACCTGCTCTGGGCATTCCCAATGCCTGCCATCACAAAATATTCATTTAATTGAATGGAACTGGTATACTTCTGAGGATGAGATTTAATGAAATAACGCTTTCATAAGGTCAATGGAATTACACCTGTCTTCCCAAGCAATTTCATTTGTATTTGACTATTCAGTCTATACTCTTTAGTCATTCTAAACAAAGTCATAAGTCAGAAAATAGCAAGATGTTTACCATGTGTAGAATCATACAGCGTGCTAGAGGACTTTTTTCAAAACTCAATCGCTTTGTTGAGTTAACTTTAGTAACCTTCTTTGTAGCTGCTACAAAATTCATCAGAAATGTGTGCATTAACAGTTCTGTAGTGATTATGAATGACATATTTCTAAGGGCACAGCTGCAGGCTCCTATTTGTCAGCTGATTGCACTGGGTCATTGTTCCAAAGACTGTAGGAATCAAAATTAAAGAGCGTGCCAAAAATTCTGTATTTTGGCTATTTTCAAGAAGCCCTGATAAGTAACAATGGATTAAGAACCAGTATAATCTCAAACTATTTTTATGCATGAAGAATTATAATCTGTAAACCTAGAAAAAAACCAACAACAACCCCAGCAACCCCTGTCTTTTGCTGAAAATCTGTGCAGCAGTACACTTAACATTATTCATTCAGGATTGTTGACAAATATGTCAGGAAGCTTTGGCTCATCGGGCAGGATTTGCACAGTTTACATGGCACTGACTGATTTGTTTGCAAGTCCAAACAGCTTGCTAAAAACAAGCCAGAACTCAGAGAGCTGTGTGCCACATAAAGGAATAATAACCTACGGATGCTACTTACACTCAACTACAAGAAATAAAACACGGAGTACTCAGATCTCATGTATTGTCACGATGACAAAATGTGAAATTCTGTACCGGTTTGATATTTATATACAAATAAAACCAGACAGTGAGGAAGTTTTAGGTTACTGAGCTCAGTGAAAAAGAACACATGAAAACACATGACGCAGTGAAGACAGACTAGACTGACTGAGGTGGAACCAAAGACGTGATTGTGGAAGTTGCAAGATACAGCAGCATGCTCTGTAATTCTGATATAGAGGTGTTCAAACTGCACATCCTCCTGCACAGGTAATGCCAGTAAAAGAAGTAAAAAAAGCATATAACCTTACTATATGCTCAATCACTTTTAAACTGCCAAACAAGATAGTCTGGCAGACTTCCTACCACTAAGATTAGTAGATTCAGCTCAAAACTTTCATAATCTTGTCTTTTTAATGCAAATTGAATGCTAATATTTATGAAAAACAAGGATGTAAAATCTGCCCTCAAACAGCCATGCAACAAACAAAGAAAGGCTTCTGAAAAAAAATAATCATCTCCAAGCCCTAATTTATTTCCAGTCAAAGAAGATGACAGACATTATTAAACGTTGATATCCTATGGATACCACTCAATGCTAGGTCTTTGTATTTACTGGTTCAGCAGATTGTATGATCTTTTTCATAAAATTGGGACATACCATCATGCTATCCATCCACGCATTAAAGAAAACGGTGACCTCGGTAGTCACACTTTTTTTCCCCCACTCAATTCACCCCCCCCAAAAGGGACTAATTCTGTCTTTTCACAACATCTTATAACTCCCCTAAGGGAAACTCCAGCCCAATTACATTATTTCACTTTCTTTTTACGACTCTCCTGTTAGAAATCTAATGTGGTTGCTTCATTAAACATACTTATTTTGATATAGGTGATGTAAAGCATGGGGAAAAGATTTACCCAGGTTTTAAGCAATGACGACATTTTCACAGAATCACAATCACGGAGAAGACCTCTAAGGTTATCTAGTCCAACTGTCCTCCTACTACCACTATTGCAGACCAAACCATGTCCCTAACTATCACATCTACCCCTTTCTTAAACATCTCCAGGGACTATGAGAATACACAATAACTTCAAGTTTGCTCTTCCTCTGAAGAGAAGTCAACAGCTCATATTTCATAATGGGAATATATATTTGGGGCAAGTTGTTTAAAAATATGATGATCCAATAAATTTTCTTGTATAAGGCAGAACTCTGCCCTGCCCCATAGGAAAAAAACAATCAACCAACAACCCACAGCAAAGAAAATGTCCTTACAAGAGTCTGCAGATGAAATACACAGTGCACCAGGAAGACAGACCAGGAAATATATTGTGAAAGACAAATTATATTTTTCTAAAACTACTGAAATTTGAAAAATTCTGTTTTCAGCCCATAAGCAGCTCATAGAAATCTCAAGTCAGCACTGGGGGTTCAGTGCTAGATTATTGTACACTACTCCTCATAATAATCATGTTGTGTAAGTAAAATCTTAAGGCTGAACAATCATAACAGACATCTCATTCTTGACAGAATAGCAGTCACGAAGTACCAAATGCCATCCTCGACTGATTCCATTGTATTTTCCCCTTTCCTGTATAGGAAAGCTCTACATAAGTTTAGCTCAGGAAGCTAGAAACAGCTGCTTACTGACATGCATGTGTTAAGTGTCACTACATGGATTTTGTATTTGTTATAAATCATCATCATCAGGATTTTATGACTGTAAATGTTATCCTTCTGTGAAGTGTCTCACATTCTTACACTATCTGAATTTTTTGTAATATATCAATTTTCATAATCCTATGTTCTGCTTTATATTAAATGAAAATTTTCAAGATCTTGATTAATTGTGAAAATTAATCATTCACATTTTGGTTGTTTGGTTGATATAAAAAATAATTGAATGATAATTTCACAAAGGATAATTATTTTGATCCAAATAGACTTGAACAGAGAACGACTCAGTAATAACCAGCGTTTTAAAATACTGGATGATTACAGGATCCTAGAGTGGCTTGGGTTGGAAGGGTCCTCAAAGATTATCCATGTCCAAACCCCTGCTATGGGCACGGTTGCCAGCCCCTAGATAAGGCTGCGGCTGCCCAGGGCCCCATCCAACCTGGCCTTGAATGCCTTCAGGGATGGGGCATCCATAACCTCTTTGGGCAGCCTATGCCAATCAAATGAACTATACAAAAAAACTTGAAGTCACATCCAAGTGTGGATGGAAAAGCAGTGAGCAATACATACATCTTAAATTCATATCCCGCTCCTTTTCTCTTCTAAGAAGAATAAAATTGCACGTCTCAGAAATAAGTCCCCTTGAAACAGATCCATGAACTCACATAGTTGAAAACGACTCAAGAAAGCTTTTAAAACTTGTGGGTTTTCTAAAGGTGATCATCACAGAACATACTAGTACACTTCAGTACAAGAGTAGATTTGTTTCTGCAAGTCATTTATTGCAAATGGGACAAATTTAGTGCCTCTTAAGGATAATTATTAAATTTTTTTTTTAAATCATCCTTGACTTTAATTTGTAGGTATTGATTGACACCTACAGATTGATATAATCTCTTGCTGGTGTCACAACATCAAGGCTATGAACCAGTTAAGCTGTGTGTCCTTGCATAAAAATAAAAACTAAAAATGGAACTCAGATGAAGGCGTAATGTTTTCAAGGCTGAGGTCCAGCTAAGCACTCACACATACACACATTTTCTCAATTATCTCAATGAAACCATCCTGTGCCTTAAGTGCTTTGCTGGATCAAAGCCATCCAGGAGATCATTTCTGCCCACCTAAAAATTTGTACAGCTCTTGAGTCACAGTTCTGTAAATATTTCATTTCCATTAGATCCTATTCAATACCTACCAGTTTCACTACTCATCTATTTTATAACAATTTTCTACTCAAGAAGTGTTTAACTTTTAAAGTTTTTTTGTGATTCTTAATAAGAAGTTAATGAGAGAAAATGCTCTAAAGATAGTTTGCAGTGTGGTACAACTGAGGGAAAGGTGCAGCAAAGAGCTGCGACTGACTGAAGAGCCGGGACCAGCTCATGAGGGGAAGTCACACATAAATATGCGGCCTGGGGAAGACTGGAAACACCTTTAGAATATGGAAGCATTGACAAAACAACACAGTCCTATCTCAGTTCACACTTACACCTCATTTCTTTAGGGACAGTGAAGGAAATACATCACTGCAGCAGCAATAGAAATCCAACCCTTTGCTCCCTCCTGTCTGCTGTGGCCATTGGGGGATTGGGCAGTCAGAGGGGGGAAAGGCAGAGGCTGAGCTCTTGCAGGAGAACTGGGAACCATCTCCACAATCTCTGAAGTCAGATGACTTTGCTATTATTACTCCAACAGCTATGTAGGGCAAGTTTGGATCTGAAGGGCTAAAAGTGATACCACTGGCATCTAGCCTGTGAGTGGCCAGGTCTTTGGTGCAGCCTAATCTGGTCTCACTGGTCTCTGCACAGCCAAGCCCACAGGCCGCAAGATGGCCCTGCTGCTGCTTGGGCTGTGGTGGTGGGGCTGACGCTCTTGGATGTTGGGAAGCTGCAGACAGCTGCATTCCACCCTGGCACTCTCCTTGTCCAGCCTCAGAGAGCTACGGAAAGAAATACTTTGTTCTTATCCTGCTCCTTCAAGTCAGGATCTTTCTACTTCAGTGCAGAAGTGATAGACACACATACCAGGCACCTGGATATCTGAGAACTGGCAGTGCCAAGGTTTGTCTTCCTCACACCTCTGTGAAGGGAGAAGTCAGACAAGGGTGAGTTTGCAACATAAGCCCCTAAGCCCCAAGACACAGAACCTGCCCTCCTCCCTTGGCAGCACCAACCTTTCCTGTTAATTTCATTAACGTGGGTATAAAAGCTTCTCTTCACATAGTTCTTACTGTTATTTCAGTTTTGTGATCAGTTTGTGATGTACCTATGCAGGTAAAGGTGGTTATTTTTAAGTAGAAGTATTTCAGACTTTGCTTCTTGCTGTTGCAAAGAAAGGAAATCAACAGTAGGCTGAGGTAATTGAATCTTAGGCATTTTACATGGCCCCTTAACCATGCAGAATAAAGTACTGTCTTACCCAGCAAGCACTGATTTGACCATGGCTATAGAGCCTGTGTGCTTCTTAATTCATTCAGCAGATTCTCAATTTGTACATGGATCATTAGGAAAAAACAGCAACAATGCACTGGAGGCTCTGTTGAGTTTGATATACCGACTAAGACATTTTCATATAAAATGTTGCTAAAAAAAACATTCACCAAGAATATACTTACTGAATTCTCTGAACAAAATATAGTATTTGTATTTATAGTAAATCAGTACTAAAACAGTTACTTGATAACACCAGACTTTGAATTTAAATGTGAGATGTGAGTATTCTTGCCTGCAAAGATATTTCACCACATTTCCATGATCTGTTTGTGTTTCTAATATTTGACTCCTTATAAATAAGATTCATAATCATTTCTATTGCATGAGGACCTCGTGACCTCAAACAAAAGCAAAGGTCACTGTGTTGAATACAAAAATGTATACAAAGAAATAGAGGACAAAAGTAATGATTAGCTTAAGCATCTTATAATTTAGGTGAGGCATCACGTGCTAAAGTGAAGTTCTTAAACACTAACACCTATAGCAAAATCTGTATTAATGGGAAGAACATTACTGTAACAAAAGAAAGTGCTGTGATCCCATAATCTGATCTGCACATGCAGGTAGGCATTCCAAGACAGGATCCTTGTGAAAATGAGTGCATTTTTTGGAAGGAGGGTGTGCCTGAGTACAATGCTTCACCAGTAGCTTCTCACTACAAATAGAAGGTTTGAGCATTACTAAAAAAAAAAGTTCAAGGAGAATGGGAAGGCTATCACTGAAGCTTTCACTATTCAACTCCTAAAAGCATTGGTGTTAGTATCCTAACTGTGGGAAAGCAATTTCATTAAAAGCAAAAAAAGGACTTTTGTTGCTTGGTTACCTTGTTTTTTCCTCCAACAGAAAAAAAACTCATTGCATTGTTACATAAGCAGCAGTATTACATCCATCATGTAAGAAAAGAAAGCAACATAAAAACCTGCCTTGATGATAGGAGGGGCTCACAGAATAGATTTATAAAAGAACATGTAGTTTGTAATGACTTTTTTTCTTTTGCACACAGCTTTGCTGCAGATGGTCTGAAGATGTTCTAGATGTAAATGCTACAGCAAAACATGCTAGCAATAGAAAAATGACTATGAAAATGACTATGAAAGCTCAAAATTGTCTTCCTTCTGCAAACAAAAATGGATTAAAGTGCAATAATTTAGGTGTATCTGATCCCAAATGAACCAGGAGCAGTCGTCTTTCAGTCCCATTGTTGACTATTAAGACGACAAACAAAGATATCTGTCATCAACAAAGCAGGTCTGTCTTTTGGTAAAGCAAACCTATCATACTGAAAACTAAATGGCTGCTCAATTATAAATTTAGAAGTTCAGTACCCAAAACAGACAACTGTTTTATATCTTTGTCACTAAATGCACAGAGTCACATGAGCTTTGTAGAAAGGGAATAGCAAGGACCAATAAACTCATTTAGATATTTGATATTCTTCTTACCAGATTTCAATATAGTTCCAGACCAACAGAAAGACCGTTTGGAATGCTATCTTTGTCATCTTTTTCACTTCTCCTCTTTCACCTTCAGCATCATTTCTGTAAAATTCCTGACTTTAAAGAAGAAACAAAGGGATAGAGAGTACCAAAGAAGGCTGCTCTAGTATATCTGATATGGGCATGATGTAGTAACAGAAATACATGAACTATTTTTGATTCATGTTGAATTTTTGGCTCTTAATATCATGAAGTGAAGGGGATTCAACTTGTCCATGAAATCTCTTGAGATGCATTACAATCTTAATTTTGGAGATATGCACAAAGTTCAGTATACATTCAGCATGATTAGTGGCATAAAATTAAAGAGGGTATCATATTTCAATTGATGGTTTTCCTCTCAACTCTGAGAAGTTGTTTCCTACATAAAGCAAATTTGACTGTATTTTGCTACAAGTAAACTAAAGTTAAATCAATATAAAGTAAAAAATCTTAGTAATTTAAGGAATTGTAGGAAATGAAACCTGTCAAGCACAACCACCACATTTTTACATCATTATATTTCTCGTCTTAAATTGACTTAACTTCTTCAGATCATTATTGAAATCTTCAGAAATTAGTACTTGATGAAATACCACACAAGCAAGTCATAACACAGACTCACTCACTATAGATTTTTATTTTGTTTTCTTTTTGTCTCGAAAGGCTACATAGAATGAATTACAGAATGGCCTGGGCTGAAAAGGACCACAGTGATCATCTAGTTCCAACCCCCCTGCTATGTGCAGGGTCGCCAACCACCAGACCAGGCTGCCCAGAGCCACATCCAGCCTGGCCTTGAATGCCTCCAGGGATGGGGCATCCACAACCTCCTTAGGCAACCTGTTCCAGTGCATCACCACCTTCTGTGTGAAAAACTTCCTCCTAATATCTAACCTAGACCTCCGCTGTCTTATTTTAAAACCACTCCGCCTTGTCCTTTCGCTATCCACCCTTGTAAACAGCCATAAGGACAGCAGATAAAATGAAAGTTCAGATATAGTGGGATAAGGAAGGCTCAGAGTGAGATAAATCATAACAGAGTCACAACAGAAAGACAGTATGTATATCTTTATTACAAAACGCTCTTTTATTTCTTACTTATATAGGACTTCTCTAAAGATGTGTCATACGATGAAATAGTTTTGCCTACTATTTTGCACAAGATCTCACTCAAAATATGTCAAATTATTTGAAATGAAACTATGCATTCTGTTTGCTAATCTGTGCACCTTGTTTTCCAGATTTCCTTTTTATTTTTTCATTATCTGCTCTATGTTTATTGAAGGAGCTTTAATTTTATTTAAACATTACTACATTGAACATGTCATTATTCATCCAAAAGGAATTTGTGCTGGTAGAAAAACAAAGCATTAAACTGGAATCTTAGTGCTGAAGGGATAGAAATGCAAAAGCAGATTTGTTTTGTTTCTAATAGATGAGCTCTCTACATGTGACTTCTAATTTTAACCTATTTTTAAAGGTTAGATGAACCTCTTAAAGAGGTGCATGTTTACCTAGCTATAAATGAATGCTGCAAGTACTACACATTTATGCTGCACAGTACCAACCTTACCAAAAGCTAACCACACAAGAATCACTTCTGGCCATTCTACATTCTCAGAAATGAACGCTATTTAGTTTCTAGGAAGAAAAAACAGACGTTCCATCTGACTGAATGACTCTTGTGAGCCTTTCACATATGGTTCCCAGGATAAAAAACAAGCACAGTATAGTAGAGAAGCCTAATCCAAAATGGCAAGAGGATTAGAGTATCTGAATACTTACTCTTAGTTCTTAATACGCATGTCAGAAAGGAGGCAAACATTCTCAAAAGGAGCAGCACAGTGTCCTAGCATTCTATTGAAGGCTAATAGCTGTACTTTCATTTTCTCTAAACGAGAGGTAATTTGACCTGAGCACATACTGCACTAAGCAAAAAGCTCGCTACTGCCATTTTCTCTTTGTAGGCATGATTGGTTCCCACCGCTCGTTACCATTCACTGTCTCATTCAGTTTAGCATTTACTAAACTAAATTTTCACTTTAACTATCACAGATTTCATTTATTATTTTGAGTATTTCCCACATCCTTTAGTAAAAGATGATCTAACAGAATATTGTTTTGTATGGAATTAGATCAAGTGATGACAGGTTTTACAGAGAAGAGGCAGCTCTGGCAGATACAACAGTCATTAAGCAGCAGTACAGAGCATGCTGTGCAGGTACATTTCTTTACTCACAGCAGTAAAAAGCTCCAGAATATCTGGTGCTCAGCCAGTGAAGTTACAAATCAAAATATTAACAATGCTTGTACCTTGGAAGCCAGCGCTTTGTAAAGTGGAATAATAAAATAAGACATGTCCAAAAGCTATTCATATATTACAATAGTCATGAAACTACTTCTGCTGAGAGCTACCACCTTCATTTCTCCTCAGTGCTTATTATTCCATCATCCCAGGGTTCTTACTTGAGTTGCATTATATTGCAACATAAGTCTTTAAGAAGATTAAGGTTATCCTGGTATATTAGTGCTGGGTGAGCAAAAGCACTTTATCAACATAAACTCTAAACAATGATAAGAGTAGGCACTTTTGAGCAAGAAACAGAATAGCTGCTGTCAGCGCTACCGAGCTAGAAAATAGATGCAGTTTATGTATTACCAATAAGGTATACTCAGCCAAATCTCTGTCCTCAAAACAAATATAATTCTCATTGTTTTGCTCTGTTTTCAAGAGTTCAGCAAGGGTAGCAGTAAAATATATTTAAATGCACTCAATCGCCTGCATTGGACAGTATTTCTTCAGTTTCACTCCATTCATACTAATGAAATCAGTATCCTATCCAACTTCCTTATCCCTACCCAATTTTCCTATTAGAGAGGAAAATCACTGGTTTTCAAAAAAAAAATAATTAAGTATACACAAGTCACCCTATTAAGACAAGCTATGACACTGAATTTTCTTAGCTAAAAGACACAACACATAGCTTGTTGAAAAATCCCATAAGACAAGAACATACAGAAAAAGATCTTACTAGCTAATGCCTTTTCAAACAA
Organism: Pavo muticus; assembly: GCA_016647715.1. NCBI lineage: Eukaryota > Metazoa > Chordata > Aves > Galliformes > Phasianidae > Pavo > Pavo muticus. Next base: position 518,505 of record JACDJE010000078.1, read on the forward strand.
CAACAGTTTTGAACAGTACTTGACTTTTCAAGCAAAAGGAGATGGATCATACTAAAAATGAAGATTGTTTCTATTTTTTTTATCCCCAAGAATAAATATATTCTTTCTTCCTGACACTAAGATGCAACAGAGCTTGAAGACAGACTCAGTTCTTATTAAAGCATCATGGAACCACCACTAATTTTACAGAATTAGAGCTATTTTAGTATCACACACACACGAATGCTAGGCAAGAGAAACTCAGTATTCAGCTAAGTACTATGGAAACACACTTATTCTGCAATCAGACTTATTTCAGAGATGTAAACACAGAAGACATCAGCAGGTGTTTCAGTTGCCCTGTGTTTTGTCTGTATCCTGATATACAGAAGCCAGATTACACAAGCAGCCTGTGCTGGTAATTTTAGACTGCTGTGATTTGTCCTTCGAGTCCTGCTTTCCCCTACAGTACACACGAAGTACAGCAACAAAAACATCCGAGCTGTTTTGGAATTTGGTCTGAATCTTTAATTAGAAAAAAATTGTTTTTTGACTGCCTTCTAATCATTGGCCTTTTGAGTAGATGGTTAGATAGCAGAAAGCAGCAGACTGTGCTTTTGTTAAGCTCTCATTATTCAATTCCTCTGAAAAAAACCTTCACAACAAGTTCCGAAAGATAATATTTATAAGACTAAGAATCCACCACACAGGCTAATTCACCTGACAAGGGCTGTCATATCTTTTTGTGACATGCTGACTGGAAACTTACAGGTATATGCAGACCCAAAACATTACACCAACAATAAACCTGATACGTCACAAAATGAAACTGCAGCTCATTTTGTGACAAGAGGCACTGCACAAACCAAAGCAAGTTGTGCTGACAATTATTGTCTGCTTGCGTCTCCTCCATACTGGACTTCCAGTTTGTGCCCACTGCCTCTTGTCCTAGCAATAAAGTGGGATTCTACTGCAGTAGAAATGTCTGGGGAGAGAAGATTGGCAGGTAGGATGAAAGGGATGTTTGCTTGAACTTGTGGAAAAAGCAGGTTAGCTAGAGGTTTTGATACATTTTAAGATTAAAAGCTCATGTATGTCCCAATATAACTCATTACTTTATACCTCCAGCCTATTTTTCAGAAGTAGGCTGTTGCCATGAAGACAGACTTAGTTAACAGTGTATTCATTTGTAAGCTTTCCTTGATAAATACGAGTACTAAACTAAATCTATAGGACTCCACTGACATTTAATGTTTTTTTTGGAATATTTTGCCATCAGTCATATTCTGATCCATATTACTTTCCTAGTTTCCCTCCCACTGCATGCCACTTGGAAAGTGTTCTGTAAGACCAAAGCCTAATTAAAAAAAAACACTGAGGAACCTTCTAATTGGAGAGATTATGCATTAAAGCAATACCTACAAGTCAAATTACTTATAAGTCAAATTTCTGCTGTCTACAGACGATGAATTGATCAGAGATCGCTAATTTAAAGGCTATTTATCCAAGTCTATCATTTATTTAAAAATATACACTTGAAATTAAAATTAGTTACACCCTGTATTTCTGATTGGACATAACTGTGCTCAGAGTAGTAGTAGTTGGTTTGTTGTCAAAACCAGTAAGTGACAACTGGACTGACTGGAATGTGCAGATCTCCTTTACAGCTGCTAGAGGTAAACATCTGCGGCACAGAACAGCATGCCTCCCTCCAAGCATAGGTTACCAGTGCCTGTGATCATTCTTGCCCTTCAAGCCTCCTGTCTATTAGATTTTCCCACATTCCCCTTGTTGTAACACATACTTCCCCTGCAAAGTATTTAATTCGACAACTGTAATTGATCATAACTAGAAGTAAATGCTTTGCAGAAAAAGCCCTACCTCCAGGTCTGCAGTGATTTGAAATGACTGAGCAAGTTCTGGGCTTGCCATGAGAAGCCTGGTCCTTCTCACCTCTCACATTCCTGAACAAAAAAAGCTAAAATTAGAAATAACATCCCCCCATTTTGTAGCTCCTGCTCTCTTAACTCAAAGATGAGAGAACTCTGCACAGTGACTGGCCTTTTCATTGCCCTTGCACAAAAATCCCATCCTTACCATGACAAAATGGATTATGTAACAATACACGTTTTCAATAAAAGAAAACTCAATCTAAGTATTAGCAACCAGCTACAAAAGAGTAGATGCAACTATGAAAAATCACCACCTCATCTGTAAGACTATATATTTACAGTGCATATACATGTTAAGAAAACTTATTTCCTCTATTCAGTGTCAGAGCAAAACCTGCATTAAGATTGTGTTTCAGGAGCTGTATTTTTTTTAGTTGACTTCTCAAATGCCACAGTTACAGATCTTTTATTTCAGCTATTTAGCTCATCCTGGGCATTCCTTATTCTCTTAAAGAAATCTAAGCCACATCACTAGGCATGCAAGACCCAAAGCAGACAAAAAAAATAGATGAGGACACATACTTAAGAGCACAAAGTTCCCTTGGAAAACTAAACTAAGTTAAAGCAAAAAGCTCCTGAATAATCCATTTGTTCAGGATGCAAAGAAATCAGTGTGATACTTACACAAATATTAATGCAATTAGTAATTTTAAACACGCTCACGTTCCCTGTACTTACGGAAAAATACAGCCAACAGACAAAAGCTAAGTACAATTTTTCAGAGCTCTTCAACAAAAACAGTGATTGAATTCTTTCAAGTTAATTAAGTAAATTATATCAATGGGAGTTTTCAAATCTCTCATACCACCAAAGGCTCTTCAAGGAAAAAAAAAACCTAGAGCAAAAAGAAATGTCTTCTTGCAAATTAACATAAAAGGTTAGAAGTGGACAGCTTTCACAAAGAAAAAATATTAATAATGAGGTCACCAAGCATGCTTTGTGGAACTGGTACTGTTCAGTGCTTGCAGAAACATTCAGTAATACAATAAAAACCACAAGTATTTCAGCATACTAAAATCTAAAGCACAGTTCAAGGATCTCCGTGGGTGACTGGAGGACAAAATGGAATACAGTGTCAGCAAGTGCAAAGCAACCCATGCTCAGGAAAAATGGCTTTGCTTATCCAATTACACATTTAAAATTAGGTGTTGTCTCTCAGGCAACACATGAAAAATATTCTGATAGTTCTTGAAAAACATAAGATCAAAATGAGAAGGCGTAAGGAAGTATTACAGAAAGAATAAAGAAGAATCTAGATTTTATAGTACTTAGCACTTGCCAAGAATACTTTGAGGAACTGTAGCTTCCCACTGCCCCACCCCAAACAATTAGATAAACTGGAAGCGATAAATAGAAGGGGAAAAAAACAACAGTAAGGAATATGGATAAAGCAGACTGATAAATGGGGATTCTGAGAGGTGGCAAGCTTGAGAAAGTTCTGTAAAGTGAGAAAGAAGCAGTTATAAAAGAAGTACTTGTTGTGGAAGACAAAGTATAAGTAATTTTTCTTTTAAGATTAGATGACTAAATAGAAGTTAATCCAGTTGGTTTTGGAACACAGTGATCTCTCTGGCAAATGGGAGGCTAAGGCGACATCTGATAAAAGCTTATGGTTGAGCAACTAAAACACTGTTGGTCAAGATCTGAAAGGCAATTAAAAAAGGGGCAGCAGTCACAACTTCAAGCTTGGGACCTGCACAGAATCACCAAGGTTGGGAAAGACCTCCAAGATCATCCAGCCCAACTGTTGACCTTCCACCAATATTTCCCACTAAACCACGCCCCTCAGTACAACAAGAAATGTTTCTTGAACACCTCCAGGGATGACAACTGCACCACCTCCCTGGGCAGCCTGTTCCAGCACCTCACAGAAGTTCTTCCTTTCATCAAACTTGAATCTCCCCTGGCACAACTTAAGGCCATTCCCTCTAGTCCTATCGCTGGTTACGTGGGAGAAGAGGCTGACCCCCACCTTGCCACAAACTCCTTTCAGGTAGTTGTAGAGAGTAATAAATTCTCCCCTAATCCAGATTAAATAATCCCAGCTCCCTCAGCTGCTCCTCATAATACTTACGCTCCAGGCCCCTTGCTGGCTTCACTGCCCTTCTCTGAACATGCTCCATGGCCTCAATGTCTTTCTTGTAGCGAGGGGCCCAAAACTGAACACAGTACTGGAGGTGTGGCCTCATCAGAGCTGAGTACAGTGGAACGTTCACCTCCCTGCTCCTGCTGGCAGTGCTATTTCTGATACAATCCAGGATGCCACTGCCCTTCTTGGACACACTGCCGGTTCATGTTCAACCAAGCGTCAACCAATACCCACAGATCCATTTCTTCCCCAGTTCCCTTTCTATGGGGAGAAGGCTGAGAACTGCTACACTGCTTTTAATTCTGGCAGTGTTTTATTTATCACTAGTTTAGTGATCTATATGCTCTGCCACACCTCATTTTTTTGTACGTTCTTGAAGTCCATACAGAAATCCACCTCCTGGAATGAGACATCTAGTTTCATGAATTAAAGTTACCAGGTAGCAAAAGCATAGTAATGGGAACACCAAGAGCTCCCTACCACTCTGTGATTTTGAGATTGAATAATAAACTCCAATCATATGTATACAATTACTTTGGAGAATATGTTCTTTTAAAGTACTTTATTTACATGCAGAAATCTTGAACAAAGCTTAAAAGTTAATTTCATTCCAGTTAGAGTTATTATCCAGATGTCAAACTAACCCCGTGAGAGAAAAATTCAGATTTTTGCTCATCCAAAACACCACCATCGCTAGAGAACATAAGAAATCTTTCATTGTTTGCCCTGTCTCAGGATAAGAAGTAAACTGTGATATTTTTCTGTCAAGACTTTTCTCATTAAAAATTTCCTACCCGTACCAGATAGTTATGAAATAGATTCTGTTCTCTAAGGTCTTGTGCTGGGGAAGTGAGAGAAGGCTCCAACTCACAAACTACCATAAATTTCATCATCTCTCCTTCTGGAAAACAGTCAGATAAGTGGGTTGTTTCTCCTTTAATTAGAATGTAAAGGGCAGAATTGAGAAACTGTGGCACATTTATCACTCCATATGCTGCTGTAAAAGCATGCCAAAAAGACTCAAGCATTTTTAAAGATAACATGTCATATATGTGTTTAGATTAAACAAATATTTTCATCCTGTTTAACATCGCAACACCTAATAATCATAAAAAGTGTTTTTCTCCCTGTCGCTTTTCACCAATATTTACTTCACCATTTAAAAAATAATTTTAGCTTTTTCTCTATCCGGGGCAAATGTGTCTCAACAATATATTAAGTTTTTAAATTAATGCCTCATGATTTTAATCAGTATCTGGACACTCATTTTTTTAAACTCTCAACGTTTTCCGGCAACTCATCTGACTTAAGATCCTTTTGAAAATCATTTCTACAAATACAAGATGTCTATTTAGACATAGTTACCATCATTTTTTAATTTTTTTTAAGCATAGGAAGGGGAAATTTAATAGTCTGTTTATTTACTGAACAGCTCTGACTCATTCTGTCCAAACTATCTATGCTATCAACAGGGTGGAGGCATTCTGGAGAAAGCAGGAAGGTGGGGGAAAGGAGAATAGTGCAGAAGAAAGCAAACATCATCATGTCACTACAGACAACATTCCAAAGTATACACAACAAGGAGCTAAATTAAGATCTTAAATCCCCAGTGTTAAGTGCTATGTTTTCTGTGTTCAAAGAGCAGAGCCACGTGCTGACACTGTAATTGGTACTTCATAAAGGACATACAAAAAAGAAACAAAAGTAGCACTTGGGAAGCAAAATACTCATTTTGCATCTTTACAAAGGCCTGTCTCCAAGCACGTTTCGTATATAGAATCATAGAATCAAAGTCATAGGATCATTTGAGTTGAAAGGGATATTTAAAGGTTATCTAGTCCAACTCCTCTGCGATGAACAGGGACGATCTCTGAGGACAGGGCACCCACCAAAAAACTTTCTTTATATCCAGTCTAAATTTTCCCTCACTTAGCTGGAAACCATTTCCCCTTATCCTATCACAACAGACCCTGCTAAAAAGTCTGTCCCTTTCTTTCTTACAGCATCCCTTTAGATACTGAAAGGCCTCTCTCAGGTCTAACCAGAGCCTTCCCTTCTCCAGGCTGAACACTCCCAGCTCTTTCAGCCTGTCCTCATAGGAGAGGTATTCCATCTCTTGGATCATTTTTGTGGCCCTCCTCTGGCTGCACTCCAACAGATCCATGTCTCCCCTGTACTGAGGACTCCACATCTGGACACAGTACTCCAGGTGAGGTCTCACCAGCACTGACTAGAGGGGCGGGATCACCTCCCTGACCTGCTGACCACACTGCTTTTGATGCAGCCCAGGGTACGGTTGGCTTTCTGGGCTGTGAGGGCACATTGCTGGCTCATGTCCAGCTTACCACTCCCCAGTACCCTCAAGTCCTTTTTGGCAGGGCTGTTATCAACCCTTTCGTCCCCCAGCTTGTACTGATAGGAGGGGTTGCAGGGATGCAAGACTTTGGCATACAAAATTATTGCTATTTACACCACAGTAGTTTGTTTCGCTTTAAATTTTGATATAATTTTGTACCTATATAATTTAAACTGTAATTTTAATTAAGATTTAATTGTATGATGTATTCTAGTGTTCTAAATATCCTTAAATCCAAATACATACTTTCCCTGTACACCTAAAACCTTCACAAAAGTCAGTCTGTAATGCTTTCTTTCAAAACTGTGTCTGGTTCCCTCAAATAAAAAACATCAGGGATTTGTCTTCTAAGATATAACAGCTGTGAAAAATTCTGCACAACTTGTACAAACATCTCAGCCTTACGTGTAGTATTGACTCAGTCTTCAGAACCAAATTTATCAACTGCCAATCACACAGCTTGTCAGATAAAACTAAGAACATTGTTCCTATCCTATTTCATCCAGTCCAAGGCAAAAGGTTGCCATTAAGCTTTCCATCACATACCCCAGTAGAGCAGTTTGGGAAAAAAACAGATTCAAGATTTACTTCTTGCTCCTGTAAATTGGAGCTAAGCTACTGCAGATGAGTGGTGGATAGATTATTCAGATCACAGCGCAGATGAGTGCTGCATATATACTATGGAAAAATATTTCAGACAAGTCATTACCTTGGTGAAGTCAGGCTTGTGACCCAGGTTCCAAGTAACAATTCTCCTAATTTCAGAACAGAAGTCATTAAGTAGGACTGCAATTTACAAAGCTCAGCTTATTTTGTTTTACAACACATCCTTAAATATTAGTTCCAGAAGAACAAGAAGGCTAGCAATCAGTTGACACAAGACATAATCAAAACCCAGCAGAAGCAGCTTCAAGCTTGTTTGGAAGCATTCTTGAAGTTTTCTCATCATGAATCAGGGGAGATTCATAATCAGTATGAAGTTTCTCTGTTGTACATCTTAGTGATAAGAGACCTCTTTATAAATAACATGAAATCGTAAAAACAATTTGTTATAAATCCTGCTATGCTAGCTGCAGCAAGTTCTTTATTCTTCTCCTTTACACTCTCAAAATATATTTAGATATTTGAAAAATAAGTACTGTAAGACTGCTTGAAAAACTCCCGAAGTTCAGCTATATGACAAACAAAACTTTCCCAAATATTTTGATAATAAATTATTAGATATTATTTCCAATCTAAAGTCAGAATGAAGCAGCAGTTTTTAAAGGTACTCTACAAAGGAGACTAATTTTAAAATTAAAGATCCACTACCTCATTAGACCCATTTACTCTCTTGCAGAGCACCAGAAAGATCTGTCTTTTCCTTCTCTTGGTGAGTCACTGCTTCCAACATGGACATTGTGCAGACTCAATACCTTTATGAAGATTAAATAGTCCCATGAAATGCAATTAGAATGAATGTGTACTTAGCCAATTTGTAATGTAAAGTTTATTCTGAATGTAATTAACAGAAAAATTAGAATAGAAAAATTATCTGCCATATTATGTCTGTCCAGATCATTTCCCTACAGCAGTGGGCAGAGATTCTGAAGAGATCACTTTTCTGATTTCTGCAGTAATCAATTTATGCCTCGAAGCAAAAAGCAGTAGGTATTAGGAATATCTCTGAAAATACTGGAATATTTGAGTCATATCTACTGATTCAAACGTAGATATGGCTTCATTTTCGCAGTGCTTCTGGACAGCCCAGTAAGGAAGCAAAAGAAATTTGAACAGGAAGAGATTCAGTAAGAGCAAACCAAGCTCCCGTCCGTTGTTTTTTAGATGAAAAAAGGAACATGTTAATAGAAGTGCTGAGTTTGGGGTACTAACCTACAGCACATGCAGGTCAAGCAAGGATAGGCAGTCCACCCAGCCCTCCACCAGTTTTTTTTCTGATAAATTGATCTTAAATATCCAGACCAAGATTTCTTTTTGCTATTTAGTACTACTTCTTATGCCTCAAACAAATAATGCTTAATATTATTACTCTTATCTCATTTTCCTTGGAAAGCATGGTAAAAGAGATTAACTATTCACAATTAAGATGATTTCCATTTCCTCTACATTTTGACCTGATTATACCACCACTTGAGCAGGAAAATATACTGATTTCTTTAGATTCCCCTTTAATGAAAAGGTATCAAGAAAGCACTAACTTGACTGTCCTGCAGCATGCAGTGTGTTTCTACAGGACACATTGCTACAGAACTGCAGATGCTTACAACCACATCTCTAGCGCAGATCAGTTATCCAGGTAAAAGACAATATTTCAGTTCTCTAAACCAGGGTATTCAATGCTAAAAGCATTCAAAATATTTAGTTTTGTCTTCTATTTTTAATAATATGGAAATATTGAATGCTAGTTATCATGCCCAACATGCTGTTATTTGAAGTCAAACTGATGATTACAAGTGTTCCTCAAGATCTCTACAGTACACCTTAATTCTTCAACAGCAAAATGCACATATAAGCAGTAAAGAACAAAATACTTTGCACATTAAAGAGTTCCAGCTATTTCACATAGATATGCAAAGATATTGAATATTTTTCTCTATGTTTATTATTACTGGAAACTATATGTAAAAAGTGTACATGAGATGAGCTACCTACACCACGAGTCAGTAAAATGGCAGCAGTGGCTGCAGGCAGACAGCTTGCTCAAGAACACGCAGGAACTCTGAATAGCCTGTCTGAAGAGAATTTGATGCCTTCACCAAATTTGGTGCCTTGCCCATCAGTGGCCCTGCAGTCTCTGCACTTGTGGCCCAAAAGAAGAAGAGGGCAGTCACCTGGAAACGCATACGAGTAAAATATCCTAAGCTACCTGATTTGCATTGACAGTGACACTCAAAGAAAAGCCATAGGAAAGGATTTGAGGATTGTTTAGGGAAAGTTTTCATTAGATATGGGATTCGGGTACTTGGAATCTTGGCAATATAAATATTTATGCATAACTATACAGTTCCTAGAAAGGAGAGCTTTATGGTAATCTAACTCAAAACCAGAGAAGTTCCTACAGGCAGCCATTTAGGACAGTGGCAGAGCACATTCTGGAGAGAACGTAGGTCTCTGAATCATAGATTATTTACTGGACTGATATTTTCTTGCTCCTCTCATAATTGTTTTAAAATCTTACTATCATCCAGATGAACAGATTTTTCCCCCTGAAATTCTGTAGAATAAAAGTGCTTTTGTAGCCAACTTTTGCTATGTCAACTTTGTGATTACATAGATGCAAGAGTTTTGTTAGCTCATATCCATATACAGTAATGAGAAAGTCACAATCCTGAAGGCAATAGGCAATATTAAATAAGAATTAAAGATATTCTTGAACACACCAAAACAATATTATACTGACTAATTATCTTAAATCACAATGCCTGCATATCTTTGGATCTAATTCAAGTTTCTTTCCCACACAGAAATTATGTCCGTGTTTGATGGTTTGACTTGACAGATACCAATTTCATATTTCACTCAGCAAATGGACCTTCATTTTCTTTAGTATATTCTGCTCTTCTGGGAAGAAACTACAGTATTTATTTAGAATTTATACCACCTATGCAAAATAAATCATTTTTATTAATTATTCTTACTAAAGGAAACAATGTGCTTATCTTCAAACATTTTTACATTCATATCTCTTTCATTATAATATAAATGTCTCTAGACTTTGTTTAAACACCTTATAATTGAAATTCACTGAGCAGTGTCTTTATGGACTTTTCCTTGGGTTCTACAAATCAGGCAGTGTTCTGCCATAGACATTCACTCCAAACAAGTTACAAGCAGTTGAATATCACACCTGCATACCAAAATATTTGTTTCCTATTGATTCGTGTAGTCTGGGATACAGGTTTGCAAACCTGTATGAGAACACACAAAAAGTTCCTGCAGATCACAGGAGTGCAAATTACCTAAAACATGTCAAGATCACTTTTTTCTGTTTTGCCTTACCATACTTGCCTGTTCACAGTATACCTGGAAAAATAATGAATGCACTGCATGATGGAAAATGCATTAAAAATATCTTGCATGCTAGAGTTAATGTTTTTTTTAAATCATTTGACACATCAAATGAAATACATGTGCCATGCAACAATAGTAAAAAGCACAAGTGACAAACAGAAAAGGAGGCAGAAAAAAGCATGGGATTTGCAAGGATGTGGTTGTGGGTTTTCATACGTATTGCTACTTGGATAAACTTATTAGGCCAAGAACCTGTGTGTTGGTCCAGTATTTATTACTGTCCGAACCTTGTATGTGAAGTCAAGGATAAAGCAAATTTTTGTTTTTCAGTATGTAGTGACATTTGTCCTATTAGGAGGAAGTTAAATGCTAATAATTTACATTAATATTTTCCATAAATTATTCAGCAAAACAGTTAATTAAAATTCATAGTCAACTCTAAGCTTCCTAGCCTAAGTGATTTTCTAAATTGTATTTTTAAGTGAAGTTTAAGATAGAGAGCACAAATTTTATCCTAAGTACTGAATTAGCATAAAGGAAAAAGACCTGCAGAAACACTCAAATATGGATGGTTGTCCAGCTGAGGAAAACAAGATGTAAAGAGTAATGAAAGAAAAACGGAGACAGAAGAAAAAGCGGTCCTCTAACAAATAGGATTTTGCATTCCTATTATCTAAAGTACTTTGCCCTCAACAGTCAAAAGTGGTCTGGAGAATCAAAAATAAATCAATTTTAGCATTAACGTGTTACTCCACTACTGTAGGAACTTGTAAATGTGTTATAAATGGCACATACTAGCACGGATTTTAACTATCAAGACCATACCAAAAGCAGTCAGGAACACATCAGAAATTTTGAGTAATTCTTCTGACTAGCTAAAGAGCTAAGAATATGACACAGCCACCCAAGAGCTCAAAAAAGACAAAATCCTAGCGTAACATAAACATAATCTACACTATCTAGACACTTACTTATAAACCACGTATCAGCCTCTTAATGAGATTGAGACTTCCACAGATAAATGAATCCTAGACCAAGCTGAAATTTTCTTCTCCTGGAGCAAGCCCAGAAACTGTGCTGCTCTGAAAGACCTTGTTTTTCTCACCCAGCTCTACCACCAAACACAGACAGCTATTGCTTATTTGAGGTGCTTGTCTGCTGATGGGAGCAGTGGCATCTGACTTCAGAGCACAGTGCCTTCCTGGTGAAGGAGTTGAATCAGCCTACCTTGCTTTCTGGCAACTGCCACAGAGCAGGAACCAAGGTGTGAGATCACAGGGAGGAACGAAGGGGAACAAGTAAAATGCAAGATCTTTCTCCTTTGGTATCAAGGAACTGTTAATCCCATGCAACACCATGAACTTTCAGCTTTGGTTAATATTGAAGTTCTACTTTTTCCACTTACAAACTGATGGAATTTATATCCACTTATATTCTATGTACCAAACTGGAAATTTAAAAAATACTAAAAGCCTTGTCTGCTCCTAGTTACTGAGTTGGTCATACACTGTTTCTCATCTTAAACATACTGTACTTCTGTAATTCTTACTACAGACTGTCAACACAAGCTGATTCCAGTAACAGTGAACTGTACTATGGAATTTACATTACAATTTAGAAACAGTATAAAACTAAATAATATCATTTTTCATTTGTTTGAGATGTCTGCTTTTCTACTTCTCTTACCTGAAGATCTGGCTTCGTGTTCTTTTCAAGTAAGAGCCCTTTCAATCCTTTGCCTTCTGGCTCCATCAAGGTTCATTCACAGCTGATGCTGTACTATCAAGTTGCACATGAGAAAGAACAAAGATCTACCTTTCTTGGTTTGTTGCACAAGACTGGCAGACATGCAACTTTCTTCCATTTACCAGCAAAGTCTACTGCTCATAAGCACTTTGAGATCACCTTTCAACAAGGACTTGTTTACTCAGTCATTCAAAGAGCGTGAATATAAAAGCAAGAAGTGACCACTTTACTCTTCCTTTGAATTTCAAGGCATAGCCTCTGACAAATAAACGGCAAGGCTAAGTGCAACTTGTTGGGAAAGAAAAAGCAGGCTTCTCCTATTTCTCCATAGAAATCCTCTTGCCAGGATCTTAATATTTAAATATATGGTGCATACGGTGGCCTCACTGAGTCACATGCAACACTGTCATAACCTCAGCTGCTTGGCAAACTCAGCAATGAGGTCAGACAAGATTCATGATTACAGACTTTTGCCAAGAAGGCACAGGTAAAGGTCAAATGGAAGCAGCATCTTCTTATCATTTTATATGGACTGTCTTAGTCTTCATATTGACTACTGAAGAACTACCTTACTTCTTGTTTTTAATTTGTTGTGTTTAAGGATTCTACATAATCTGGAAGTTCTAGTCTGTTTGTGTTGCTATGGGAACACAGTTTATTTCACTTGCACAGCTTTCACAGCACTCTTAAATAGAGAAATTGAGTAGATGCACAATCAACAATAGCAAAACTGATTACTCTTTTCAAGTTCATGTTGAGCAGACCAAGTTTTAACAGAAGTGAATCTGCAAGACACTTGGCAGCTGAAGGTAAAAATAAAATCTGAATTGATCTTTACTGTCTGAATACAACTTCACTGGGCATCTCAAATAATATCTTTAAATAAATTATATAACATCCACTGGATATTGAAATCTCCTTGCTACCCAGTATACTAACATTTCTGAAGCGATTTTTCACTGGAAAAGAATCTTACAGGACAAGATTTTATTTTGCATTTGAAAGCCACAGGATTTTAGTAACAAAACCAGATATATAAGCATGAGAAGAAATAGTCTGTTTTCTTGTCACTCAAGACAGTGTGAAATGAAAGCATATATTTAAGTCGTGAGGATGTCTTGCAATGCAGGCACAGCAGCAAAAAAAGCCACCCACACCAAACCCATAGCCATAAAGCCACTTCCATATGGGTTACAATGAAAGAAGATCTCAGTAAAAAGAAAGTTTTGATAAGTTATACAATCTGCTTTTGAATAAATCAAAAACAAATTAGATTCAGAACATCAGATTATAAATCTGAAGGTTTTTCTTTAAATAAAAAGTATAAGACTGTCTGTATGCAAGGTAGACCAAGAGAAAATGCATTTCTTACCGTTTCTTAATGCTCTATATATTCGATCACCGCCAATTTTGTTTTAAAATTAAATGAAGAAAGGAAACTTTAGAAGGAGAACCATTTTTAATAATTAAATCATGTGCTGTAACAAGGCTTACATGGATTGACCACAAGGAAAATGGCTAAAATGATACTTCTGTTGTAGCTAACAACAACAAAAAGCAGCTTCAGGAAGTCATTGTATCTGATATTGTTCAAATAAAATAAATACCATGGGGCAGGGGAGAGAATTGCCCTCATTGCTGTAATTTTCTGGCCACAGAATAATCTGGAATTCTATGGAAAATTTCACAATAGATGAGTAAATCACCCTCTGGAGTTTTTTGATGTGAAAGACTATAGACGTTTTTTTCATGAACAAAACCTATGAAGTTGAGACTAAAACCTGTGACTGAAAAAGCCCAACTCACAAATAAGGCTGTGTTTGCATAACATAACACACTGTGACCACAACCACTAAACTGCCCTCACACATTTGAAAGAGTCGATGTTCTCAGCAGTGTATCTACATAATACTGTGGTATATTTTTGTTATATTTTTGGATCTCAGAGTATTTTTGTATAGTGCATTCATACATGCAGGAGCAGCTCACGAGGAAGCTTACGTAAAATGGTTCCCCCGTTGTCATTCACGAGCTCAATTCCTGACAACCATCCTTAAGGAAGGCATAAGAAATCTCAGGAATATTCCACCTGGACTTCATATCTCACCTTTCTGAAAGGTTTCCATGGCTGCTAGAAACAAGAGTGTAATACTTAGTTTAGAAAGAGAATGTGGAGAACAGCCAATTATTGCTTTCCTGTCTAGAGCTGCAGCTCAATGTTTCCTTTGCTTTCCCTCCTGTATTAGCACACTGGTCAGTGAGGACAGGGCCAAGAAAGTGCCTGTGTGACTGGCAGTGAAGTGATGCTGCTTCCAGGGGAATGTCAGTCTGTTATAGGCTGTTAAATTAGAGGAGGAAAAAAGTTCGCAATGAAGCAGACAGATGAAGGGGCGGCTTAGGGTGCACTGAAGGAAGAGAATAAGAAAGAGTGAGGAAAAATGAAAAGGGTAGTACTGAAATAAAACACCAGCAACCTCATGAAATGAAAAGTGCCCCAAGAAAGATACGTACATGAAAAGTTTCATACACTTGATTAAATTAGAGATGGACATCCCTCTGAGTAAATTTTAGACAGGAATAGCGTGTCTGAATCCAAAATTAATCTTTGCTACCTGCAGAATACACAATACCTGAATTTTCAGTGCTTGAATAGAAAGTGTATCTGTGACTGTATTTTAAATTATAGCTGTGCTGCAGATACTCAAGATGTTCTGTGGCATTTGACTAATTCCCTTTCACTTCAACATAAGTATTCTTTTTTATGCATTACTTTAATATACTTCATTCTAGAGCTGCGTTGAGGATATGACTGACTTGAGAAGCAGTTATTTCTCACAGTATTACCATAATCAGCTTATTTCTGTAATTTTCTAGCAGGTTAGGTTTTTTAACTGTATGTTCATGGGGTATGTCACAAGAAAAAAGTTTTGCATAACCAGAAGCCATGTAAACATCAACTCTTACTCTCTGCTCCACAGCTTATTACAGGCAAAACAAACTCATGGAACTGATGGCTTGCATCTGCTCAGAGGAGACCTCAGCAGAAGATTTCACAACACAGTAAGGAATCTTCTGCTGAAGACCACTCTAATATACTTTCCTCCATTTGTTCTGTGGAAACATATTTTGGTATTCTGCAGCTCTGCTTTTCCCCAGTGCTCTTTGTAAATGAAAAAAATCATTTGCTTCATGATCCATTTTTGTCTGAGAATCTGTGCACATCATCGTGTAAAGAAAACCACTCAGTGCCAAGCTGAGACGCATCCTTCATTGCTAATTAACTTTTGTTATTTGATTATTTAAACTACATACTATTTTTTTTTTTTTAAACTAAATCTCTGCAGGGCACAGAGGGCTTTAAAACCCAACTCTAAAGATATTAGTAAAGGCAAATGCTTTTGCCTTTAATGAAGGAATATTTATTAAAAAATGTATATATATAGTTCCAAAAATGTCAATAGAAGCACTTGACATTGATTCTAGCTCTGGAATGGAGCAGTCTTAAAGAAGCAAGATCTGAGCCAGCTTAATTGGCTTGAATTCTTCACAAATTTGGCTTAAAGTGGGTGAACTACTCAGTCAATGCAGTATTTTGGGAAACTGTGCATTTTATTCTGAAAACATGTGTTTTAAGTGATGGCATTTCAGTTCTCTTGGAAGACAGCAGCAAGACAGACCTGAGCACTAAGCCTCCTACATAGCCAGAGACCAGCGACAGGAGGCAAAAAGTAGCTATACTAACTTCTGTGCTTTTGCTGGTATCCTCACTTATCTGAAAAACAAGGGTTAACAGCAGCTTGCTGTAGGAAGGACTCAAAACTACATATCAAAGATTTCTGGCCCATGTATACATAGAATTCATGCAATGTTAATGAAGTCCCATACATTTGATTTCCTCAGTAAAGACTTGACAGAGCTGTACAACTCTGCCCAAGCCTACAGAAGCAGCCTGTTTCCTCAAAGATCGGTACACATCTAAATCCTGACAGCACAGAGTGACCCTTTCAACAGCTGCTGCCACAAGTCTAAGCTTTACAAAAGTCAACCCGTACCCTTAGGAGAACTTACAGATTCTAGTATGAAAGACAAATGCATGATTTTTTTTTTTTCTGCTTACAACAATTTGTTATTCTCATCTACTATGAAGACATAAAATAAACAGTCCAGGAATCATCTGAATTTTGACTGTGCTTTAAGACATCGCTAATTAGAGCCTAAGAAAGGCACTAAAAATACCCAGACATGCAGCTGACACCTTGTTTCAACTTGAAAACCTTCTGTGCCAACTTCGAAGCAGTGACTAACAGAACAGCTTTTAATGTCTGCTTTTCCACGAACAGTCATGTACAAGAACTACTTTTCTTCCAAAATAAAATGGATAATTAGGATGAGTAAGATTTTTTTCCCCTCTCCTGAAAACAAATAATTGCTTAGGAATTCAGCAAACAGCAATTTATCCAAAACTTAAAACATCCAGAAAGCAATAATTTCTGATCTGTATTCAAGGTTCTTCATTACAAATGATTTTTATTTAGATAAAAAGCGTTCCTGCTTTCATGGCTTTCAGGTAAAGATGTGTCTTTTGGGTTTGACAAAACAGATGTCAAACAAGTCCAAGAAGTAAATTAAAAAGGTACAGAAAATTTCAAGAACACCATGAGATCAGAAGGAATAGAAATTTTTGTTCTGTGCATCACACAACAGTTCAAATCATTACATCAGATTAAACTGAGATACGATCACAGCATTTACAAGGTTTTTCCATGGGAAGCAACATGAGAGGTGGTCCCATGTGAACCTCATTAAGTTCAGATGGGCTAAGTGCAAGTTCTTGAACATGGGTTGAGGCAATCGCAAACATGAACATAGACTAGGTGAAGAGTGGATATAGAGGGCCCTGTGGAGAAGGACTTGTAGGTATTACTGGGTGAAAAGCTCAACTTCAGTCAGCAACATGTGCTTGCAGCCCAGATACATCCAGGGCTGTATCAAAAGTAGCATGGCCAGGAAGGTGAGGGAAGTGACTCTCCCTCTCTCCTCTGTTCTTCTCAGATCCCACCTGCAATACTGCACTCAGCTTCGGGGTCCCCCAGCACAGCAAGGACATGGACTTGTAAGAGGTCCAGAGGAGGCCACAGGGACTATCAGAGAAGCTGAAGCATGCCTCCTGTGGAGAAAAACTGAGTAGAGTTGGCACTGCTCAGCCTGTAGAAAAGGCAGCTCTGGGACACCTGACTGCAGCATTTCATCACCTGGATGGGCCTACAAGAAAATGGAGAGGGATGCTTTTTCAGGGAGAGTAGTGATAAGACTTTAAACTTAAAGAGTGCAGATTCAGATTACGTATAAGAAACTCCTTACTCAGAGGGTGATGAGGCACTGGCATAGTCTGCCTAGAGAAGCTGTGAGTGCCCCATCTCTGGAGATGCTCAAGACCAGGTTGGATGCAACCCTGGGCAACCTAATCTAGTGTGTGACAACCCTGGACTAGAACCCAGAAAGGATAAAGCACTTCAAACTATGGAGAACACTTTTGTTCTTCTGATTAAGGCTGCACTTTTTGTGAAAAATTAAATAAGTTGCCCCAAAATGACTTCGAAGGTCACTGTGCATCAGCCACACCTTCACTCATACTTATCCCATTATGCACTCCTGCCACCTTGTTCTACACCATCTTTACTTTGGGACCTGAAGGGTTTAACTGGCCTGGCCAGGTAAAGGAAAGCAGCAGTAAACTACTTGTTTAGTAATAAGGCTGCAAAAAGGATTGTGGGAGATAAGCTCATCGTGATTTTACACAGCCCACACAAGCATTAGCTTAAAATATCATTGCAGTGTATTTTTCAGCATCATTAGTTGTTTATTCAGCTTAATGATCCTTTCCTTTTTTTTTTGCACACAGAATTTCAGTGCTGCTTTAGTAATAGATGATTATGAGAAAAGATGACTACAGCTACAATTATTAGGCTAATAAATAATCTACTGCATTGAAGGTAGAAGTGCCTTGGTTATCAGCAGATTCAAAACAGTAGTATACTGGTAATAATGATGTAGTTAAAAACACTTGAATTTCAGTTGTTGTAAAATGAAGTTCCTCCAGCACACATTGTATCTACAAATTACAAAATCTCACACTCAAAAAACTGTAATGAAAAGTGGCTGAATTACTCCAATCTTGATCAACTCAAATTCAGAGAGATACTAAGGAAATACTGCGGGATACATGGTGGACATTCACAACCTCAACTCATTACACCCTCAGCCTAATAGACTTGGCCATTATGCATATAACAGGAAAACCAAGTCCTTAATAAATGTTATGGTTAATTATGAAAAATACTCTTTCAGTTGGAATTACTGACAAAACAGATTAAAAATAAAGATGATCAGGAAACGTCCTATTATTGTCAGTGTCCCTGGAAGCACTATTACCACTGCAATTGTTACTGATGTCACTTCCAGGAGGTGCTTCATTATTTACCTTGCTACTGCCAACAAGTCACCAGCTGGTATTACTCTAGTTTTGCATCACTGAAAGTACAGCTAGAGCTCTGTTGCCTTTCCAGAGCCAGGGCTGTTAATAATTCAAGAGAGCTTAGATAGGAATCAGTGAACTTGAAATAACCTATGTCTCCTAATTGTTCCATGTAATAATGGCACAAGGGTACACCTTGCCTCATTGCTGTCTGATGACTCCACAGAGGATAAAAAAATACAAAAAATGAAATGTGTCTTTTTGACTTTCCCTATTGCTCTTATCCAACTCCAGAAAATAAAGAAACTTCCCTTAAAGTTATCAAGTGGGATGGTGGTTTAAAGCATTCAGTGAAAAAGTGAGTGCTATTGATTTTTTTGTGCAGAACAGTGGCTCCCAGCTACTACAGGATCTTAACTGGTAATAAGCAATATTTGGTCTTATATGGAAGTAAGTTTCTCAAAGGTTAAATATTGCTGTGATTAAAGTAATTACACAGCTTGGAGTGAAACTGCATGCAGTACACCACCTGCAAGAAAAGAACACAGTTTTCGTCTCATGATGTTTCACTGTGTTCCATAAGAGTTAGTGCTGATGTGTAAAATAAAATTTCCCTTACATTGCCAGTCTGCTACTGAACTTCCCAACTAGAATAAGCAAGAAGACAGAACTGGAGTCAGGAGTGACAAGATTTCAATTCTTAACTAATATTTGTTTTCATTATCCTCGCTATTATCATTGCCTCGCTATTATCATTTTTTAGCGAGAACCATTGGTGACGGGTGAATGGTTGGACTGGATGATCCTGTGGGTCTTTTCCAACCTTAGTGATTCTATGATTCTATGATTCTATGATCATTGCCAGGTAGTAATCAATTTACTGATTTTAAATATTCTTCATAATAATCTCTCATTTTGGTGATGCTGATGACTAAGCTGGTTTCAGCAACAGGTCTGAAAAAGGCACCAAGAAATTTTGAGCTACATCTCTGTCCTTGTTTGAAGAAAAACCCTTGGATACTAGTGAGTCACAGAGTCACAAATAAGCCTGTAGGGGGGAGGTGGAATGGTGTAACGTGATGCGAAGCACAACAGAGCAGCAAGGTCCCAGGCACCCCTTCTGGTCACTCAGGTACATTGCATGCAGCTGAGCTCCCCTGAGTTGGCCTTGCCTTCCCTCCAGGTTCAATCACTGGTTCTAGCTCTGACTTAGCATTTCCACTACAAAGGGAAAGCTTTACTAAATACATATCAACAAATAGCACAGATTCCCTAAATGCTTCCAAGTGGCATTACATCCTAACCTCTGCAAACCTAAGGAAAAATGATTTGTGGTCCTCTCCTGCTCTCTTGCAGGAAAAATAACAACAGTATTTTCAGTTAAAATCCACAGGAGGTAATTACAAGGAGGCAGCTCCGATGTGAGAGAGGAGCAGAGGGCACCTGGTAGTGTTTGTAATTAATGTACACCAACAGCAAGGCAATTCATACCTATATGCAGCTTCACCAACAATCATGTAATCCATGCTTTTTGAACAAAAATGTAACAAATGGAGAAATTAAAATAACAAGCTCAGAAACACAGACAGTTTTAAAAGAAACAATATGATACAACTTTCTGGTGCCAGATGCTGACACTATGGAAATTACTGTTAATACTGTTATAATGGTTAAAGACACAGGTAGTAATTCCGTGCTCACAGGAAGTTGCCATCTCCAAGAGATACATACTATGGAAAAGCAGCACAGGTCCCCCTCTATCATAAGACACAACACTGTCTGTTTTGCTTGAGGAATATCGCAGAATCACACTGTCATAGGGGTTTGAAAGGGCCTCTGGAGATCATTCAGTCCAACCACCCTGTTAAAGCAGATTCTGTGCAATTGGTTACACAGGAAAGCATCCAGACAGGTTTTTAGTATCTGCAGAGAAGGCAACTCCACAACCTCTCTGGGCAGCTTGTTCTATTCAGTAACCCTTAAAGTAGAAATTTTTTTCCTTATGTTGGTATGGAACTTCTCTACGTTCCAGTTTGTGCCTGCTGCTGGGCACCACTGAAGAGAGCCTGGTCCTACCCTATTGACACCCACCCTTTAGATATTTAATAGTTTTCATAAGAGCCATGGAGATGAAATCAGAAGATGAACAGAAAGTTTGTTCTTAGTAAGCAGCACCATCACAGGTGAGGTACTTAATTTCATCTAAAGCAGCATTCCTGACACTGTGGAGAAGATGATATGATGAATCCAGTTCCAAGCTATCAGATCAATGCAGGAATTGACAGGATGTATTCAGAATTCCATATGAAGTTCATAAGAACTGTTAATTTTAAATCAGCAATGAGGATTCTGGTATTAAGATAAGTCTGTGAAGAGCTAACACTGAAACATTCTACAGTATTAGGCTTAGCATGCCTTGAACAGCATATACCACTTGGAATTCAGACACTGAACAGAGCCAACATCTGTGAGACTCCTTTACTCTGAGGAACTGGGGAACACAACAGTATGATAGAAATGAAAGCCTACACTTACAAATAAGATCTCTGGTCATGTGGGGGCTATACACATTTTATTGCCAGTGGCAAAAGCTGAAAAAAAGCTCAGACTTTGTCATACCTTCTCATGAGAAATAAACTGCAATATCAGAACTTGCTTGACTAAAAAAGATGGAATAAAAGCAAAAGACAACTGTGATATGATATATTGTATCCTTCCTTACAGAACTTCAATGCATGGAATCAACCGCAGTCAAGATTTTAAGTGAGAAAATCTTCGAAAAAACAAGTACTTGTATCTTTCAAAGTAGCGCTGTCATTGAGAGAATTTGTCTCTCATCTCCACCAGCACAAACATGTGGTAAAGCACAACATTGGTGACCTGGTTAAAACTAGACTAATTTAAAAAAAAAAGTTGGTTTTAACACACATGAGTTTTCTAATTTGTTCTGGTATGCAGCCACGCAAACACCTACACTGGTAAAAGCAGATAGAGGAAAACTGCTCCCTCCAACAGCAGTGCTGGCTGAAAGTGTAAATGAAACTTAAGACCTTCTGGTGTTGGCAGATTTTCTTACCAGAGTTCACAAAGTAAAACTTAAATTGAAAAACAGATTAGAGGCCAAATTTAAAGTTGGTATAATACACAAAATAACTTAGCAAGTTTCAGAGAAATTCATCATAGACTATCAAAAATCTGTCCCAAATCACAAGCTATTTGTCATAGAACTAAATGTACTACTGGAAACAAAGCCAATTTAAAAGTCAGTAATGTGAGAATGAAACATACCTTAGATTCAAAATCTGTCTTGGTGGCCCCAATTAGAGGCTTTAAGCTGCTAAGACAAAGATTTGAATGGACAATTCTAGAATATTTTGACAAGCTCATTGCTTAAGTTTTCTTTAAGATCACAGCTTCACAAACAAGAAAGCTCTGGAAATCTTATTCCATCTAGAGACTGTGCTTTGTTACCTTAAGTTTAAGGTATTAGTTAACAGGATAACAACTACCTTCTGAAGGGCTACTAGACTACTTGCTTCCAAAACAGGACTTCCTATTTTATTATCTGCCAGAGTAAGGTAAACCCAGACCAATACCACCCACTCAAAACATACTTAATTAACTTTCACTTTTATTTAGGTTTAAAGAAATTTGACTTACCTTAGAAAGAGAGAATAAAAATTACATGCCTAGCCCCTTCAGAACTAGAAACTAGATCCCTCTAAGCAAATAGGCATCTTATATAGCATAGCGAATTCATGGAAATGAGGCATTGCAGCAGAAATGCTGTCACAGCCTGAAGCAGTGATTGAGCACCTGGTGGGAAGGTAGGGCCAACCCAGGGGAGCCCAGGTGCAATGCAATGCAATGCAATGCAATGCAATGCAATGCAATGCAATGCAATGCAATGCAATGCAATGCAATGCAATGCAATGCAATGCAATGCAATGCAATGCAATGCAATGCAATGCAAT
>JACDJE010000078.1:541574-617728 GCA_016647715.1 Pavo muticus
ATGAAATCACTGATGGAGAATTATGGATCTTTTCTAGAGTTTACAGGTAGCTATAAAGAATGTGAGCAGGGATTAGAAAATAAGCCTGGCCAATAAATGAATGTCAGTATTTGAATGTTTTCTCTTTAAGTTTTCTGAGTGCTTTAGTAAGAACTATTTGAGTAGTATCAACTATTACTACCACTCTTCTCTGTTAACTTATTTAAACTCTTAATCAAACTGTTTACTAACGAGCCAGGAGTTACCACTTACAACAGTGTGCAACAAACACAATCCCATGGTTTAAGGATGACTCTGCTTAGATTCAGAAAATAAACTGGAAAATAGAGCGTTTAGTGTGCTTATTTCCACTGGTGCTTATGATATGCCTAGTTACTATGGCTAGTTAAAAATCTATGTAAAACCAGTACTTAATTGGATGAACTATCACCTAATATAATTTTCACCCCAATGTTTTAGGCAGGATGACAAATATCAAATAACTTGCCTAAAGTATTTCTTTATGTGCCCCATAAGGCCAGGTGCCCTTCTGAAAATAACACTATTTTCTGCTAACTGAAGTAGTAGGAAAGACTTCCAAATACAAACTCGGGAGAAATCACTGCTCTTTTTATTGTTTGTCGTGAAATAATTTAGTCATAAATAGTAACTGACAGCCTTGAAATTTCTTACTAAGGAAAGAACAAGGTCCATGATCTGCCTTACCACAATTTAAATGGAAAGACACCTGTGGGTTCTGAATCAGAGTCTGAGTTCAAATGCTTCCAAACCCCACCCACAGTGGGACCATGTTGATATAAGCCTTTGTGACCTTAAAAATCAGAATAGTAAAAACTCAGTAGAAACCTAATAATTCCCATTCTAAATATATATTCCTTTAGTAAGCTGTTTTGCATATGAAATTGAGTATTTAGAATGGAGACTTCAGAAGGAAGGCTTTGACTGAGCCAACTGATGTATAAAGCTTCCAAAGAGCAGAGGAGGTCCCCTGCAGTTTTCTGATGGCAGCAGCCTTGTGTATGAAAACTCTTCATTTGCCAGCAGTAACAAGGGTTCCTTTCACCTCAAGTGCTCCTTCCACTGTTCCTAGTGGCTAAGCCCACATGCATGTTCTCTATTTTCTGTAATAATTACAGATCCTCTCATATGCAGTGTTTGTTTTGAGCAAATGCGTAACTCCAGCCGTGTCTGAAGGTGACATCATGTGCTCAAGCTTCAGCACGTTTGACATGAGGCTGGCCCATGGCTTGCACTGGGTGTGTAATGTCTTTTTCTCAGCCCAGTGCCCCAGTGGGATCAACTGAAAGCCATAAAAGCAGGGGTAATGCAATCCTAAGGAAAGCAGGTGTGGGGAAAGCATAAAGATGTGCTTCCACCTTAAACACGGTTTTTTAATGCATTTAATACTCTTATTGAGTTAATTATACGGAACTTGGAAATTAAAACCAAGACAGACTCAGCAGAGTTTCATACACAAGAGAGTGTGAATTGGACAGCAAAATGTGGTGATTAAATGGTGTGGGCTTTCTGTTTTCATAGCACAAGAGAAGTGTGGAGGATCACAGAATCGACACCAGCTCCTGGGGGAAGCCTCGATCATCACAAAGTACGGAAGAGATGAGGGGACAGGGACAACACCTCAGGGGAGGGCATCTCAGGGCGCCTAACAGGCGGGAAGACGCTGTCCTGGTGCTCTGCGGCGCTACAGCTGTCCCTGAGTTGAGGTCACCGCCGCCCGCTCTGAGCAGAGCGCCGAAGCGCCGGTAGGCGGCGTCGGCGGCTCCGTCAGCACGGCCGCTACGAGGCGCCCCAGCACGGAGGCACTGACCCGGGCGGTAAGGCGGCGGCGGACGGCAGGGGGCGCTGTGCGGCGCGGCGAGGAGGGGCGGCGGCCGTCGCCTCAGCCGGGGGCGGGGAGGGGCGGTGGGAAGGCGGGCTGTGGCGGCGGCATGGCGCTGCCGGTGCTGTCGAGCTCGGGGGTGAAGTTTCGGCGGGTCCTGGCTCATTTCCCTCAGGAGCTCAGCCTGGCATTCGCCTATGGCTCCGGCGTCTTCCGGCAGGATGGGGCCTCGGCCGGGCACAGCGAGGTGAGCGCGGCGGGCGGCTGGGCGGGCGCAGGCCGCTGTAGCCACAGGCCGTGTGCTGCCGGCGTGGAGGCGGCCGGTGCTTTGCCGAGGCTACACATAGCGCGGTGCGTGTGGCTGAAGCACGGAAGCAGGCAGCGAAAACAAGCCCAAAGCCCTTACTGATAGTGAACTGCGGGGCGGGTGCCCTCCCCTGCTTTAGTGCCCCCTCTTGGCGTGGGGGCTGGACGCGGGGTCCTGTCGGTGTGTGTGTGTTCGGCCTTCTTAAACAGCTCACCAGCAGAGCTGCTCACCGAGCCTTACCTGTTAGCTGCTCCCCACGAATGTGACTTTGAATGCGTCTAAACAGAAGATAGCAGGAATTTAAGAGCTCTGAGGATTTCATTCTCTCACAAAAAGTGGAAGTAAGGTAGTTCACTGCTTAGCTAAGGTGCAGCCCAGAATGGGCCCGCCTCTGCATTGCTTACTAAAGAGTTTGAAGCAGTGTTGCTCCAGATATTAGTTTGTGGTAAGCTTCCAGCCTGTCTGTGTGAAGGGA
Source organism: Pavo muticus (assembly GCA_016647715.1). Classification (NCBI taxonomy): domain Eukaryota; kingdom Metazoa; phylum Chordata; class Aves; order Galliformes; family Phasianidae; genus Pavo; species Pavo muticus. The sequence continues at coordinate 544,197 of JACDJE010000078.1, forward strand.
CGCATGGACTGCTTCCTTCAGGAGAGCAGTGAATGCACTGCATGGCCCATACCTTCAGCGTTTGGGTTGTTCTGTTGACAGAAGCAAGCGAGTGCAGTCAGGTGTGGATTCTTGCTGTCATGTGATTTACATGCCCACACCTCCCTTCGCAGGTTCAGCTGTTAGGCTGAGCTGTGAGTTGGGTCCTCTGAGATCAGAGTGTGCTCCCCCACGTTTTAGGAGGCTGCAGTTCAGAAATGTAACCAGAGGGCAAAGAAAGTTTGGGACTGCAGTTGGTGGGCTGATAAACACACAGCTCCTTTGGAGCCTTTAAAATGTGTCCAACCTCAAGGCGTGTGTTCTTTTTTTATTCATGTGTACAATAATTAGCTGATATCTGTATATTCTGCATATATTAGATTAATATGATTAACACTGATTGCTTACTGACATTTGAAAACCAGTACTTTTCTCTGTATCCACAGAACAATATGCTGGACTTCGTGTTTGCCGTTGATGATTCTGTGACCTGGCACATGATGAACTTGTTAAAGAACAAGAGTCATTATTCTTTCCTAAAAGTTTTTGGTCCAAAACAGATAAGTAATATACAGAGCTATGGAGCAGGGATTTACTACAACACTTTAGTGCCGTGCAATGGTAGGGTGAGTATGACTTTAGGAAAGTCAAATATTTGTGTGTGAAGTATTGAAATGATTAGCTTAAAGCAGATTTTCATGCAGGAAGCACATCTGAGGGATTGCAGCTTAGCTGGTGATATTTTCAATATTGAGATCTCAAACTATTTCACAAACAGCAGATTTGTGAATCTGAGTTTACATTCTGTATCACTTGCAGTTTGCCAGTGACTGCGAAGTGTATCACTGTTGTATGTACGGGGAAACACAGACTTAAATTTAAAAGCTGACTACATAGTAATGGTGAACTGAAATTTTACTGTTTGACAGAAAAAGAATATATTTAACGTAGGAAGTTGTAATTGCCATACTTGTTGTCTAATGGCTAACATCCTGGTTTTTGAGGTTTGGTTACAATTAATAATTCCAGGAAAGCAGTTACTTGTCCAGCAAGCCCTATATAAGGACTATATGTAGAATATATCTGGTAAGGAGGAGTGCAGATAGGAGGCGGGGGATGGAAGAGTTCATTCTTTAGGCCATACTGCTATCAATATGGCTATTCATATTGTTTTTCTAGTAAATTAAAAAAAGCCCCAAACCTATTACAGAGCTGTGCTGTTTATGTGGCTTTTGTTTGTGTGATCCTGTTCTTGCAGAGCAATTCTCTAAGCGTTATCAAAGGGAAGCTTTTATGGTCAAGGTGTATTGGAAGAAAATCTGCAAATACGTAGGAGCAAAAAATGTTAAAGAAAAAAGATGTAGGCATGAAAATGTTTTAATTTTAAGCATGCAGCTCTTCATTGGCCATGTATGTTTCTTAGAATTAAGGACAGTTGTAGTATTAAGTGTCATATAGCAAGAAAAGTGCAACTGTATTGTTGGTCAGAAACCTTTACTATGTTTTTTTTTTCAGATTATAAAGTATGGTGTAATTAGCACTGATGCCCTGATTGACGATTTACTTCACTGGAAAACCCTCTATGTTGCTGGACGCCTCCAAAAGCCGGTACCCATTAGTCTCTTCAGTTATCTGTCTTGAAATGTAGTAAATTACAGGGATGGAAAACTATTAGTTGTAGCTTTAGCTTTAACTGTTAGTGATCTGTGAGTCAGCACTGAAGAAATCACCCTGATTTAGGGATCTAGTGTTGCTAGAGGAGTAGTCTTTCTGAAAAGAAGTGGGATGTAATGTCCTTAGTGATACTCTGTGAGAAAAGATATGTTAGCAATAGCTTTCTGCCTTTAGACCAGTTATCCTAGATTTGCTGTATTAACACAGGAGTCCCCTACAGGGTAAATAATCCGTCTGCCATCACTGGCAAATTACAGGAGTCACCAACAGTTAATGCAGTAAAATAACAGAAGTCTGTAAAGATGAAAGTTGCACTGCTGTGTGGCTACTGTCAAGTTCATTCTCCTGTTTAAATATCTGTAATTAACTGCAGTGTGTAAAGAATGTTGGTTGTCATTCCCACAAGTGCCTGATTCAGTGTGCCTTCAGCAGATGGCAGCAGTGCTAAGTTAAATTTTCTTGGACTGGGGTGAGCAGAGCTCTGTTCAGAGCAGAAATTAATTACGCTCCTAAGGAAAACCTTAGGGTGTGACTTTAAATAGTAGCACTGAAACAATTGAACTTTCCTTACCTCCCCTGACCTATGTCAGGTTAGAACAGCTGTTATCTTTGTAAAGAATAAACCTACATGCAAAAAGGGAAAACACCTTCATTATTTTATTCATTAACTGTGAATACTGAATGTTTATTTTCAGTGCAACTACAATTGCTGCTGCTTTGATGTATTTTAGAGTTTCTTCTTGGTATGTGTAAAATGTGTTTCGTGACTTCTGATTGCATACTTGCACAGTGAGGCAGAATTTGGTATTTTGTTTGGTCAATGATGAGACAGCCAGGGAGATCCTCATGCGTAGGTCCAAGTTATCATAGAACTTAGAGCAATTTGCACTGAATAAAGTCTGAAGGATTTAAAGTAGAATTTGACTGAAAAATTACTTGGATGTTTAGATTGTCCCTTCTTGTACAGTCCGTAAAGTCTCTAAGTTGGATTTTAAAATGCTATACTGTGCTTGCAGACATGCCCTAGTTTTGTTTTTAGATCTGCTGTACAGATTACAAATGTCTGCTGATTCTGGTCGCACCTCTGATTGATGTTTTGCTGTGTATGTTTTAAGTGGTAGAGGCTGGAAGGTTTTTTTTCCTCCTTAAAATGTACAGCAAGCCTCTTTTGGAAAGCAGAGAGGGTGGGGTCTGTTTTCTTGTGCACTGTAATCTCTGGCATGCCGTTTGCCATTTGTGCCAGCCCTGGGCAGGCAGATGAATACTGTTTAAGTTTGGGGGTTTTCTTCTCACTTCTGTAGATGTGAAATTGCTCAGGGCCTTTCTGGTGCTCCATTACAAAGCTGTTGCTCTGTGAGTGAAAGCTATCCGAGCTATTCTAGCACATGAGCTGAAACTCTTGCTCCGGCTTAGAGATGTTGGTGTGATTTTCACTGGAGGTTTTGTTTCCATTAGAAATTGGTTGCCTTGGTCAAGTACTCTTTCTGCAATGTCCGGCTGAATAGATGGAGTCTGCAATTGCAGTTTAGAAATGCTGACTTCTCTTCATAGGCTTCTTTGTGTTAAAAGTTAATTTGCTTTTCGTCTTAAAATAAAACTGTAACATTGATTCACTACATTTCCATGTAACTGTATTGAAAACTAGTTTAAACTTGGTTTTAATTTCTTAATAACTGGTAAGTTTCTTGAAAAAAAAGGTTTCTGTAACTAAAAAGTAAAATAAGCAAGCACAAGTGACACCTAACTTTGCTTTCTCAGGTTTTTTTGGAGTGTCTGAAATGTTAATGGTTATTTTTAAACACAGAGTAATTGAATAAGCAGTTGTGTTTACTGTTGTCACTGAAATGATTACGAGAAGAATTCTGCCATAACTCCTGCAGCTTTTCGTGCCTTTAAATTTTGAAGCCCAGCATCTTGTTTCCCTGATCTGATACATGTTAAGAAGTATTTTTAGCAAAGGAGTTTATTCTTTTCACTGAAGTGAGCCCCTGGTCTTCCTTGGAACAGCAGCACCACAGGCTGCTTTGTTCTTTCTTTATTGTTTCATTGTAGCAGTGAGCTGTGAAAGGGCACGTAATTAGTTGATGAGACTTTAAATATGAGTTGACCTTGTGACTGGCCTGCATGATATACTGGATATATTTAAAAAAAGTCTGTATGCATTCAGTAGACTCCATAGTTTTCAAGGAAATCAAATCTATTCTGGATTCCCTAGCAGATGGATTTGTAGTAGTTTGTTTTGTCATCATCCTTCATTTTATTGCTAGGAAATACAAAAGTAATTTGCAGGAGAGGTGGGGAGGAATTCTTAAATGTGTGCTTGTACAGTGAACTTATTTTTGATATAAAAACTGGAGGAAAAAAACACTTCATTGGACCCATTCCACACTACGGTATATACTTGATGTTAGGCAAACATACCTTAGTGCAGAAGGATTGTAGTGAGCAGCATGTATGCTGTTGCATTCACTGCCGTATCAAAGTGAGGTTATTCTGGTTTTACACTCTTAGTGACTTTGCAGTGGATAAGAATGAAGTTCTGAACAGTTTCAGCCAGCCCTGGCATTGCTTTGTTGATATCATAGAACCACAGAATGGCTTGGGTTGGAAAGGACCTTGATGGTGGCCTAGTTCCAGCCCCATGCTGTGGGCAGGGTTGCTGATGGCTGGATCAAGCCCTAAGTATCCTTTCTGAAAGGAGAATTTTCTGTAGCAGCTACATTGTATTCTCTTTTTCCCTTGCTAAGAAGGGAAAATATTTACTTGAAATGATATCTTACCTCTTTCAGGTTATATTTTGTTCCATTTTGTGAGCAGAATTTCAAGTAATATTGCAACTCATTTGCATGTGTGTTCACTTCTGGGGAGAAACAGCAAGTTGGATGGATTTGTTCCCTGCCAGTGGATTTGTAGATATTCTAGAGTGAACAGATATTAAGAATGTGCCCTTTATAAGAATGACAGACTCACAACAGAATATATTCTTGGAAGAGTCATTTTTGAAAGGGCATTGTCAGCCACTTGTAAACCAGGCTGGTTTTATCTAATGTTTGACATTCTCCTCATACAAAGTGAAAAATAATACCTGCTACTTCTGGGAGGAGAACTGATGTTTAGGACGCTGTTTCAGGTGTATGATAGAGCAGCATTGAGGAGTCCTCTGAGTCCTCTCTTGGGAAAAAGGGTAGAGTGAAGGGAAATAGGGAAGCCTGTCTTTTCAGTTATTCCGTGCTCTTTCAGTGTGGTGACAGCGATCTTTTTTTCTTACTATATCATTAGTACTATGTGAGGTATCTCTGGTATTTTCACACTTATTGTTTTATGAATCTTAAATTCGTGAGTATGAAAAGGTGAGTAGCTCTTCAGAGATTAGTTGATGGCTGTTGCTTACATTGGTTCCAGAAGTGTTTGTAAAACAGCCTTTTATAGCAGGCTGTTAATACATAAAAAGATGTCCCCCTCACCCACAGCGTAAGCAAAAGATGATACTGAAGTATTTATTGTACAACAATAGTAGGATCTAATCTCAAATGTATTATTTTCAATGTTGGATTGAGTAACATTTTTTAGCTCCATCTTCAGTAGCACTTTCCTGAAGCCTTGCTCCCAATGACTCTGATTTTTTCAGGTGAAAATCCTGACACAGAATGAGAATGGCAAGCTACAAGCTGCCCTTGTTAGCAATCTGAAGAGTGCAGTCACAGCAGCCTTTCTCATGTTACCAGAAAGTTTCTCTGAAGAAGACCTCTATATGCAGATTGCAGGACTCTCCTATTCTGGTTAGTATATGGTCTCTGAAGTCTCTGAGGAGAAAAGCTGTATTGGAGCTGTTGTACTACACGTACATTGTGTGAGTAGTAGTGAGTCTAATATGTTCTAAGTCATCTCTTCTTTTGCTTTGGGCCTACACTTTTGCATGCTCCAATAACTGTGTTTTACAGCTGTGTACATAACAATTGGAAAAGTGTGCTTTTGCATTGAGGAATAGGTACAAGTACATAAGCACAACTTGTCAGATAGCTGCTTGATTTAAGAGCAGCTAGACATGGATGGTTATGGTGAAGTGGTTTTTTTACTATGTTTGTATGGACTGTAAAATGGTTTTAATGGTTCCAAACCTTGGAAAAAATTCTCTTCACTCAGTGCATGTTGTTTGTTCATCTCAGACACTGATACTGTTAGCACTTAATTTTTGAGTGTGCTATGTTTGAAGTTTTGTGTATTTAAGACTTCCTAGTTGGTATTTATTGACTTCTTTTTTTGCAAGAGGATTTTCCCCTTTCTTAGGTTATGATATTATATGAAACTGAAGTGGTATTAAAAAAAACACGAAACCAAAACCAAATAGAAAACCTACTCCAAGTGGATCTTCAATACCAGAACTAATTGTACAAGAATTATTAAAATTTAACTATTAAAGTTAAGTACTGCTCCTTAAATGTTGACATTTTTAAAGATTATGAAAAAGCGTTCTTGTGGATGTATGTTACACAGCACTGTCTTTACTTGTATAAAAATGCAGGTTTGGCCTTGCATCCCTTTAAAAAATAAAACCAACCCCACGGCGTAGGTAGAATTCAGTAAAGCCAAGCTGCAGCTGATGAAGAGTGTTACTGTCCTCATAACAGGTTTGTTTTCTGAATCGTTACCTGTTTGAGAGTGACAATAAGGAGGATGCTGACAGAGTGAGGCTAAGGATTGTTCACCAGGAGCGTTTGCTACAGGGCTGTGCACTTACCCACCTGATACCTGTCCAGGCACGTCATTAGGTGCTTGATGGGCACTGGTGACCAAGGTACTTCATACGTATCCTTTGAAACAGTGATATTAACAAAAACTGGGAGATCAGTTACCATACTGTGAGGTGTTGGACTCGCCTCTGCTGTGTGAATACAGTTAAAGCAAAGAGTCCCAGCTGGGAGAGCTCAGGGAAAGAGCTGTCAGGGACATGTTTAGAGACGCTTCATTTTGCTGCCATTTTGTGGAGTCTGAAACTGTTCAGGGGGAGTGCTAGTAAACAACATTGATTTTTGTGTTGCTCCCTCAGCTCTTGCCATAAGTGCTGAGAAGAGCTGTTAATGCTTTAAGTTGGAAGATGTTCATTCTTTTTGTTTGTTGGTTTTGGTGCATTTTGAAATCAGTGAGACGGTGCTACTGGGGGAAAGTGTGTTTTGCTGATTGGCATAAATTGAAATAAACGAAGTAATGCCAGCAAGTTGCCACCTTGCAACAGCTTCTACATCCGAACTGTAGAAAGGAGAGAAAATGAATTGATGTAGGATTTTGTTTGTTGATTTGAATTGGACTGGGCTTTTAACTCCTGGTTGGTAATGTCAAAAGCTAGCAGGGTGGTGCGTACCAGAGGTAGGTGAACACTCTAATACAGTCCTCCCGTCACAGTTACTGAACAGTGTCTCAAAATAAGGTCAGAAAAGTAGCAGCGGTGCTGAAAGGAGTTGCTTTTTACAATCGACTAACATAGTACTTGGCTCAAAGGAAAAGGAGCATTGTGGTCTGAGCATGTGTTAATAGCTGCACTTCACCTACTGCCCTTGAAGTGTGGAGACAGTGCAAGTTATTTTCTTTCAGTAATGGGAAAATGAAGGTTATTTGATTTTTGAATACAAAGTACTGGGGCTGCTCACTAGTATTGTTTAGTGAGCCATTGAAGCTGATGTCTGATTGGAAACATTATAATTTCTGCTGACTTAGAGCCTGGACTTGACAACTGGCATTTTTTGTTGTCCAAGTGCAATGTGGATACAAAGGTTGATGATGTTGCATACCAAAGGCCGCATCACGGTTCTGAGCCTTATTTTCTGTGGTTGAAGTTATTTGGATCGTATTTTTTGACTGTTAGAAGAGAGAACCTAATTATGGATTATGTAGACATAGATAGAATTGAAGAATAAATGTTTTTAAGTAACAGCTTTATATTCTGTTGGTTTTTGTTATATTTTCCTTATTTGACTGCAGTTTCATCCTAGAGAACTAACTTTTTTTTCCTTGACTAGGTGATTTCAGAATGATAATAGGAGAAGACAGATCGAAGGTGCAGAACATAGTGAAGCCTAACGTTCCCTATTTTCAGAAGCTGTACAGTAACATACTACAGGACTGCCCTCAAGTGGTGTATAAGCACCATCTGGGAAGGCTAGAGGCAAGTGTTTTTCTTCAAAACGTTTTTAAAACAAACAAGTGGAAGTGCTGCATCACATTGACGGAAAGCATGCTAAAGCAAGCATCTGTAGTCACTATATTTGCTACTATGTTTCAGTTGTTTAATTCCACAATTGGAAAATTTGCCTTAAATATTGCCCTCTGCGTATGTTCTAACTGTTGTCCATCTTCTTTGAGTGTGGCCACAGGACTGGAACGTTAGCAAGGGAACAAGAGAAGATAATTCTAAAATGTGTGGTCTAATGAACACTATACAGAGGCAACAGCCTAGGAAGTGATTAATAAACGTATGGCTTGTGTTTAAACAAAAAGTAACTTAGAGGTGCAACTTTCTGCAATCAAAGTGTTCATCTCAAAAAAACAACAGTGTTTGTGTGCTAATTATGAAGATTAGTTGAACAAATCCAAGTTTTAGTCAGGAAACTGGTCCAAAATGACCAGTGTATCGAACTCCATGTTTGGCTTAAGGTACAAGTGAAACTCTGCAGTTAGAGGTGGGATGCCGCAGTCAAGGGACTGGTAGCATTTTTTTCTCTTGGATATCACACTTGAAGATTAGCACAAAGATGTGCATGCTACATTTCAATGTTATGTTACTAATAGCATGAGTAGTCTCATGGACATCAGTTACTGCTTTATCCTCAAGTCACTGAGGTCAGTAACTCATTAATGCTTTTGGGATGTGTCTGTTAGAAATTGAAGCAAATTGTTGCACACATAAGCAACCTTGAGTACAGTAAAAGCTTTTACTGCAGCGCTTTTGAGTACCACATAGGTGAATCTGTGTTATATGGCAGCATTCTGTTTTCTTACCAGTGTGATTCTGAACACCTTAATGGAGGAAGTTTTTAAAATGAATTTTGAATGGAACCAATACTCCATTCTCCAAGAAGATACTTAGAACAGCATCTATTTCTATATTCCTTTTGAACAAAACCTTGTGGTTTTATCTAACAGATATGTTAGATAGTAAGTCTTTTTGGTATTCCTTAATAGTCCTTGAAGCAGTGAATCAACTGTCATTATTTTACTGCTGATTTTGAGATTAATACTTCATTGCCCACACCTTGTGTTGGATATTTGCTGTTATTCCCAAGACCGAAGAAGGTAATTGCTATCTGGAGTACTGCTGAACAGAAAATAGAAACCCTCTCTCCAAGGACACACATTCAAAATTACAAAGAAAAATCTTCCATAAAAGATTCCTCAAAAACAATTGAAAGCAGACACTCGTTCTTATAGTTCTGGTTCAGGCATGAGTTCTTCCCACATAACGTTAAAGGCCTGCTTGTTATTGACTCCATCTGTAGTCAGTGGGTGATTCATCTGGATATCATTTTCTTCCCATTGACTAGAGGGAGTATAGGACAACTAGACTCCTGTCTGATGGCTCCAAAAAATGTGTGGGAGTAGTCAGGCTCTTAATCTTTTCCTCCAACTTTGGGGAGACCTGCTTCATTATACACTTCTCAGTATTTGTTCTTACATTTATATAAATGTGTACAGCCCTGCATGTTGGTATCACTATTCAAAAAAAGGTCATTGTGTCTCTGATGTAGATTGAAAAATGTGAAATGAATGTTTCCTTCCAATTATTCAGACCAAATGTGGTTTGAGTTTAAAGCAGAGCAGATTTTTCAGAGTAAACATTGTGTGTGTGTAGTTTGATTATATTCAACAGAAGAAACAGCTGAATGTTTTTTGGGAATGTTTTCTTTCGTTGTAGTGTGTTTATGTTTCCAGAGGAAATCAGGTAATGCAGAAGTGGTACAGTTTTAATGAGAAGTTACTTGTAGGAGCAACAACATTATGTGTATGCATTAGTTTTCCCCTGGATAAAAATGAACATCTATCCACTGTTATTCTTTATGTTCAGAACTGAGATGCTGCATGGGGAGATCTCATTAGTGTTGTCAATGGCTGTGAATTGAGAACAGTTTTTTGAGATATTTGTCCCAGGCCAAAGATAGCTAGAAGACTTTTGTGACTTCTTGGAAAATAGAATTTACTTCATTAACACGAATTTTTTTCCTGTTCTGTTTTTTGTAATGTTCAGATTGATAAAAGTCCAGAAGGTCAATTCACACAGCTAATGGCTTTACCGAGGAGTCTGCAGCAGAAGATAACTTCTCTGGTAGACCCTCCTGGAAAAAACAGAGATGTGGAAGAAATTTTACTGCAAGTTGCCCATGACCCTGACTGTGGATTAGTGGTGCATCAAGGTAAGCCTAGATCAACATCTTTAATCACCTTTAAGACATAACAAAAATAAAGATTTATGGTATATGGTCTTCTAATTCAGAAGGGTGAATTAAAGGAAGAAAACTTGATTAATCTTGAGATGCATTTCCAAAATCATATTTTTGTTTGTTTGCAAACAGGCTCTGTGAAACACTAGCAACTAGCATTCCTGCTGATACAGAAAAACAAGATACTTGGTTTTGAATCTTGAAAGTAGTTTTTATGATCTAATTAGACTACATAACTCTATTTGGGATGCTTCTATCTTCAGGATTTTATTGGCTATCATAACTTCATTTGAATATTAATCCTACCAGTCCTACAGTATAGTGCTAAGTTAATTTTCTAGCTTGCTGGCATTACGCTTTCCAATTCCCTTAGTTCATACAGATGTGTGATGCTCTGACAGAACTGAAGCTTTGAGGAAGAGGATTGAGGTGCTTCTTATCATCACAGATAGCTTCTCTGAGACAAGATTGAGTACAAGCAAGTTAAAGCTTACTCTGAAGACATCAATATTTCGTTCTGCTGATAAGTAGATACATTTAGTACTAGAACAGTCCTTTCAGGTACTTGATGCATCTTAGTTCCAGGTGGCCAATTTTGCAAGCTCCATGAAAAGATGCCTGGATGCCTGTGAGCCACAAAACATGAGCCAGCTGCAGAGGGAGCTCTTACACTGATTTCAGTACAATGGTTGTTAGTTGCATATAGTCCTAGTGTTCTTGGTTGTCCACCCTGAGCTACCTATTCTGATAGCTGTATTTAGGTAGGTTATTGCAGGCTGAGACTATGGTTTGTAAACAGTAATGCAGCACCACAGAATTGAAACATTAAATCTAGTTTTCTGAAGCTAAGCCATTCATACTCAGAACAAATCAGAACCCCTCTTTCACTTTTGTCACTAAAGGAATTTTCAAATTCTAGATTCTGGATAATCAGAGAATGGCCTAGGTTGAAGGGGACTTCAAAGATCATCTAGTTCCAGCCTCCCTGCCATGGACAGGGTTGCCAGCCACTAGATCAGGCTGCCCAGGATCCCATCCAACCTGGCCTTAAATGTCTCTGGAGATGGGGCATCCGCAACCTATCTGGGCAACCTGTTCCATCCCCTCACTGCCCTCTGAGTAAAAAATATTTTCCTGACTTCTAGCCAGATTGCCAGTCTTCTGGTTTAAAGCTATTCTCCCTTGTCCTGTCACTATCAGACCATGTAAGAAATGGGTCTGTCTCCTGCTTGTAAGCTCCCTTGAGGTACTGGAACACTGCAGTGAGGTCTCCCCAGAGCCTTATCCAAGCTGAACAAGCCCAACTTCCTCAACCTTTCTTCGTAAGAGAGGTGCTTCAGCCCTTTGATCAGGATGCCACCATGGGGGAATGACCCTGTGCTTTTTCAGAGAGAAATGACCATAAGATCCGTTGCAGGAGCTGGGCATGCCCCAGGTAGGTCCCCCATCCTCAACAACATCACCTCCAGGTTGCTCAGTTCTGCCTGGTTGAAGTGCAACTACATGGAGGACTCCACCATTCGAAAGATTGATCCAGAGTGGAGCATCAACAGTGATGGGACGTGGCTGATTGTGACTGGCATCAACTTGGCCACCATCAAGGAGCCCAAGATCAGAGCCAAATATTACAGAGAAAGTGAAAGAAAGAGAGAACAACTGTGCTGTGTACAATGACACCAGCATGGTATGCTGCATGCCCTCCATCGACAGCCCCGAGCAGAGCCCCTCCTGAGGATGGCTACTGGCCAGACAAGATCAGGCTCATCGTGGATAACGTCCAGGCCCTGCTGATTGTCATCACCGTCAGCTTCTACTACCTGGACCCTATCTTCTAGCTGCTCAGCTCCACAGGGATGCTGAAGCCCATCTCTGCCCTCATCCTCAAGGGCAAGAACCTGCTCCCTCCAGCTGCTGAGAACTCCCGACTGAACTACACAGTGCTGATCAGGGACATTCTCTGCACCTTGACTGTGTACAAGACCCAGCTGTTGTGCAAATTGCCTAACCTTACAGGCCAGCACAGAGTCGGGCTTAAGGCTGGAGAGTTTGAGTTCTCACCAGGCACACTGCAGATCTACTCGGACAGCCTGCTCACCCTGCCCACCAGCATTGGTAGCGCTGGTGGCAGTTTGCTACTGCTCATCATCATCACTGTCCTCATCACCTACAGGTGCAAGTCCTGTGATGTCTTCAACTGCAGATTGGCCAACCTGGAGTCCTAGTGGCCCTGGAGCACAAAGAGGCCTTTGAACTGCAAGCAGACATTAACAAACTGACAAATGGCCTGGACGTGGCCAGCATTCCCTTCCTGGATGACCACACCTACCCCATGGTGGTTCTCTTCCCCGAGATTGAAGACCACCTGGTGCTGAAGACGATGGAGTTCCTGGAAATGTGGACAAGTCCCTGCCCCTCTTTGGGCAGCTCCTCCAGTGAGATGGGTTTTAGATTCCCTTTGCAATCCATGGGCAGAAATAGGTTCTTCCAAGATATGTCTCCTGTGAGCTGCTTCTATCCTTTATTTCCAGGAGCTGCGCATAGCTGGCCAGGAGCAACCCACGCAGCCTCTCTGCCTTCTGCCCTTTCCACCAGCTGCCATCCAGCACCTGCAGTTCAGTTGTTTGCTCTCTTGTGGTGAAGCAGAGCCCCTGGTAGTGCCGCTCCTCAGTGAAGGAGTACAGCATCTGGCAGTGCAAGCCAGACATGCTGCCAGCAGCACAGTGCAGCTCCAGCACAGAGCAAACCATTTGGCAATCCTGTAGGACTAAGCTGATTACTCAAACTGAATTGCATTGTCCTTAGGTGTTTTACTAGCTCAGTGTGACCTGTTACCCACTCTCAAAAATAAAGAAACTTGTTCAGGTGGAATATTGTATTCCTCTTACTTGTTCAAGGCTTATTCTTTATGCAGGTAGCTTTGAAATAAGGTTTTAGAAATAATATTTGAAATTGTTTTCTACGATCTGGTTAATGCAGAAAAATAACTTTCAGTTTGGAAGACTTAATGCTGGGACTGCTGCCTGTGTACATGTTCAGGTATTTAGTAATAAACAGTACTTTTGTGTTTTTATATATATAAATACAAATGAGTACAAATTTAAATTCTTAAAGCTTCTTTTGGAAAGTATCCTTTTATATACTATTCATTTACACCTAAGAACAGACGATAGGAACTGAACTTGCTGCAGTGTGAAGTGGCAAACAAGCAGCGTCTCCAGAAGTTGATCTTTTAACCAAGCCAGACTGTGCAATATAAACAACTGCACAATATAAACAACCCTAATTGGCAAGAGAAGCACAAATTCCCATGTCAGGTTGAAATGAACAGTGAGTGTAATTCTGATCTAATCCATGCTTAGGTGGAGTATAACTGAATCATTTCTGATTGCTTATCTTGGAGATCTTAGTCTGATCACTAGCTGAATGAACGTAATCAATTCATACTTTTTACCTGTTTAAAGATAGACTTTTTCTTGCCTGTTAAATAAGCAAAAATACTGAAGAGTTTATATTTTCAATTGGTATGACAAAGTGGAAGGTAAAATGTTGTTTCTCAGCTTAAGTGCCGTTTTTACTTTCAAGCTGGCGAATTATATAACTGTAGAATATTTAACTTTTTTTCTGTTAGAGGATTGAGCAAAAAAAACCCACATAACTGCTTCTGAGATGGGTAACATCTGTGTGCTTTTCTATCTGCAGGCATCTCAGGCATTGTGAGATCTTCCAGTATAGTGCAGAGTGCTAAAACCATACTAACAGCTGGTAAGAACGTGTGTGATTTCTAAGCTTCCTGGTTTTGCAGCATAAAAATTACAGGGCTCCACGACTGTCTTGCAGGAGACTTTAGAGAATAAGATTTCTAAGTGCCTAATGAAAATATTGAAAGCCTGTGGAATACGAGAGCAGAGTCTACATCACCTAATGACAAAACAAAAACCAAAACAAAAACCTTCTAACTTCAGTTTTCTTTGTGATGTGATTTGACTGTTGTACACTGATTTTGCTCTAATTGTATTTAAAAAAAAAAAAAGGAAAAATTACGTGGTAATTCCTTTTGATATTCTACATGCAAGTGGATCTCTGAGAGATCCATGTGTTGTGTGGATGTTGTGTTGGTTTATGATAAAATAAAGGAGAGGACGAGTTTAGAATGAGAGAACTTAGGGTCTGAAGTTTCTGTCTGAGTTCAGAAGACAGGTATGTGTTCAAATAACTCTATTCCATACTGAGCCTATATACTTGGTAAGCATTAGCTATTACTGTAACTCTCGTACTTCACAAGGAAGTACTTCAGAAGAAGAGTTGAGTATATTACAGAGTCAATGAGAGAAGGCAAAAAAGGACTTCCTGAGAAGAAACATAGGAAAATGTAGGGGTGTTTTGAAGCCACTGAAGTCTTCCAAACTGCACAGAAGTTACTGCCAGCTGTGTAGCTGAAGCATCGCCCTGTCATTACGAGTTCTGCAATAACTGTACTTCTTAAAGGTAAAAATCAGGGCATCTTAAAAGCTGAAAGGACTGCAGATCAGTTTAAAAGAGAGGCTTAAGGCTTGAGTCTGCATTAACATAAACAGAATGGAGATCAGGAGATTGTCTTAATTCCTGCAAAATGAGAAATCCTTGCTGCTTGCTTGAGATTGCTCATATCGGTGTCTGAACTCTTTCACACCTAGTCCTCTGTTTTCCTCAAAAGCAATTACGTACAAACAACATCATTACTAGTTTCAAAAGCAGCTATCCACATCCCTATTAAGTGACCCTTATCCAGATATCTGCAGCCACTGTTCGCTTCCCATTCGCTATTAAAGTTGGTGGCCCCATGTTGCACTTCATGCCTCCTTGTGACAATGTTCAGAGCCACTAGTGGTTTGCTGAGGAAAGTGAACAGGAATAGTTGTGCTTGTTTTACTTCTTTTGATGTACTCTTCTTAGTGGTTTTGTTATACTTCTACATTTTTGCCGAGCTTTGTTCAGTAGTTCAAGGAGAGTAAGAACCTTAACTCCATCTGAGACACTGCACTTCTATTTCGTAAGCTAGACATACTGCATGTGCTAGTTTCTAATGGAAGGTTTCCAACTAAAGAAGTCAAGCATTCCTTTTAGGGTTTGTTGTTAGAACGACTTGCTAATGGTCAAGTCTTGTATCACAACAGGGCCCTTTTAGAAATACCAACTTGTAACCTATCTGGTTCTAAATCCACAGAGATTTTGTAGAGCAAAACAGAGGGAAGGGGGTGCAAAAGCAGTTACTGTGTGTGAATGCAGCGCTTGTGGAAGTTAGCAGCCTGCCTGAGCTGCGGAGCAAAGTTGTTGTGTGTAGCTGCGAGAATAGGAATAAAAGCAGTTAAGCTTTGTCAGATTGTTTATGCTCTCTGTCTGCTGAAATCCTGATAGACAGAATCGCCTCTGGGATTTGTTAGCTGCTTTTGTGTCATTCAGCAAATCACTCCCAGCCTATATTGTTACTGAGACTTCTGGGAGGTCCTAATGTAAGTTTTAGTAGGACTTTTAATTTTTATTGTGTTTTCTGTTTTCCCTTTGTCTTAACAACTTCTTGATTTATACGGTGGTTTGTTTTCTCTTTAAAATAGACGTTAGCTGTCTTCTGACTGTCTAGTTGTATAGAATCAACGCTTAAACGTTTTAACATCTATTTTCTTCCACTATTTTTGCTGTTGAAAATGCGTGGCTTTCCTTGCCCCCTGCCTGGCGCTGCTTCCTCAGCCACCTGCCTGCTGGCTTACCGGGACCTCAGCAATTCCACCCACTGCAGGTGGACAGAAGCAGCAACTGTGTAAATGGACGCTAAAATTGCAGTGCGTGTTAATGAAGAAATTAAATTTGACTGACCAGGGATGTGAGCCCACGTTTTCTGATTTAAGGTTTTTGTGATCTTTGGTGATCCTCCCATGAACTCAAGGGGTGCTTAGGGTTAGTTAGCCTGCAGTTAGAAGCCTTTTGCCTTTAAGTGCTTTTTTGTTTGTTTGGTTTTTTTTAGTATTTATTTCCAAACTTTCATAATTCAGTTTGTCTGAAGGCTTTCTCTGTGTTCTAACAAGGATCTTCTCCCAGTGGTTTCTTAATTTAAAAGACTTGTCACTAGGGGGCGGGCGTTAATGCTGTTCACCTTGCTTTGCTGCTTAGCAGGGCTTCATCAGCCAGGACTTCACAGACAAAACATTGTTGCTTCTACATAGAAAGTATCTGTTTGACTCATGGAATAAATGTGTATTACGGGAAGGTCTTCAGCTGTTAGATTTAATCTTTAGGGATGCTGCATTTCTTACTTCTTTAACCAAACTTTGTGTAATGTTCTGTTCCCCTAGGACCTATTTTTACACGTCCTAGTAGAGACTTTAAGAAAAGTATTATGGTTCTGCAGTTCTTTTTCATCTGCTCTGTTCTTCTGCAGTGCTTGTGTTAAGAATACTAGCTAAGGTATAAGGAAATGGTGGAAGGATCATTAAGTCAGTAGCCTCATTAAATAAGCTCTGGCTTTTTCCTTCCTGTCCCTGGTAACTATGTAAGTACTTCTGTCCCACATCTGCTTGTGGAAGAGTTAATTTTTGTTGTGTGACCATCACTTTGCAATGAGGGACACAAAATGATTTCTGTAGCTGATTCTTTTATCTTAATAACAATAGAAAAATGAAGTGCCTATGTGCTGATTTGTGACAGGCTAGTCCAATGTAGGGCGTGCTTCTGAATTCAGTGTTAAATCAGGAATAGTTGTTGCTGGGATGGCATGCTGTGTATTAACAGTGTTGGCAAATAGCATGGGCAAAATAAAGAATTTCAACCCATTTAAGAGAACTTTTTTCATCTTTCTCTGCCAGTGTGGTTTTAAAGTTGAGCTCAAGCTCTGGTTTTGTTTGTTTTTAAGTGCCCTATTTAGTTTTTGAAAATGTGCCTGTGTATTTTTTGAGTCTGTGGTGAGATTGCCTCTCTGTTTCCCATTAGGGATGGCACCATCATTTGATTTATTTTCCCACATAGTCAGAGTCTGCATGGTCTTTGGGAAATAACTCTGAAGCTTTTCTATTTTGCTCCTCTGAAAGAGACACTGATACTTAGCTTAAATTTCTTCTTTATATCTTAATAGAGGAATGCTGCAAGCCTTGAAAATGTTTTATAAATAAAATGTTAGAGATACATAGTGGGTGAATTGTTCAAGAATCAATTGTTCAAGATCCTTTTAAGTTAACACAAATGCTTGTTAGCTGCTCGGAGTAACATTTCTTTCCTTAGAATTGAGCTGTTAGTATACTATGCCTGCATGGAAATATTTTCTGTTAACTCTAGGGAACAGGCTATATAAATATTCTGTAGTTTCATAGTAACTGCCAGCTTCGTCAGCTGCCTGAACAAATACTGCATTACACTGCAATTCACTGTAAATGCGTAAAGAGTTGTGTGTCTGTGCACTAACAATATGTAAATATTTACATTCCCTGTATAGCATGACAGCTCTTCAACAGTATATTCATTAATCCTTTATTTCAGAAGGAAATAAAGAATGCAGCATACAGTTGTATCTATGGGGAAACTCTGGGGGACCCGTAAGATAGTAATTTGGCTATAATGTAACAGTAACTCTTCCATGGGACTGTTAAGCAAAACCAGATACAGCTTATGTTTACGCTGAAGTTTTGTGGTCTCGATTCCATGTGCGTAAGGTCTTTGTTCTCTGTCATGTAGTGGGAAAATCTAAAGGGGGTGTGGAACCACCAAGTTGTAGGTTCATAGCTAAAGTAGAAAGACATTTTCATGTGGTCCAACTGCTTTGGATTCGGAGACTGAGCCATAATTACAACCATTAACTTTTACTACAGATGTGACTCATCACCCGGAGGGCTGCTTTAAGAAACCAGCTGTATGTATAAACCTGTATTTTGCTTTGTAGCGTGATGTTCTAGGGCAGAAATGTAAGCATCTTACTACATAGGATGCTAGGTTCATGGCTGGAGTGGGTGGAGTTCAGCAGAGTTCTCCCTGCAGGGGGAAAACATTAAGAAAAAGCTCTTAATGCTGAGCTGCTGCAAGAGGCAGAATAGGTTGGCAAGCTGACTTGCAGGCTGCTGTGCCAACCCAGTTAATTACAGTCCTGCAGGGCTGGAGCAGCTGTGTTGCTGTTGGTTTGCCACATGCTATACTGTGCTTCCAGAACTACACTGACTTTGTTGGAATCGCAGAACATCGATTCTGGCGAAGCAGTTTCAGCTTTGGAGGGGTTGTGTCCTGGCAGTATAGTGCCTCAGAGATTGGACAGTAACCATCAAAGCTATGCAGTTACGTAGTTTAAACTTTTGAGATGGGAGCCACTTACTTCATTTATGTGCTATGCCTGAGCTCAAGTCTGGCCTTGTTCTGCAACTGGAATTCTTATACTGCATGCGATTTTAATGCAGATGTGTGAGGTGTTCTGGAACTGACAAGATTATTTACTTGGTATTGGAGATGCTGCAAAAGAATAACATTGACTTCATTAGTGCATTGGCTTTTAATGAAAGCCTATTAAAAGTAGAAAAAATTGAGCTTACAGAATCGCATGCATCCAATGTGTAAGTTGAAATATATGGATGGATGATTTTTTTTGCAAAAGCTTGACTTGAGTTTGTTTAAATTGCACATAGATAAACCAAAAGTACAGCTGATTATACACAGAATGTACAGAATGATTCATGGTAGGCTTTTGAAGTAGTTGTTCTGGAGTACAGCCAGTGCTTTTCTGTATTGCTGCATCCTCGCTTGATTTTTGTGACTCTAGACTGCTGATAATGAAAGCATCTTTCACCTAAAATGCAAAATGCAATGCATCTCTATGGAAATTGAGAAAGGCCTGCCTTTGTAGGCCTAGCGTAAGGGCATGTTGTTACCAAAGTTTTGTGGGGAGCTGCAGGCTGATATTAGAATATTACAGATAAACCTCATATTAACCCAGTGTATTATAAACAAGAGTTAGGCAAGTTACTCTGAAGCAAAATTGTTCCAGATCAGTGCCAAACTATTCATACTGGAGTCCATAGCATACTTTAGATATGTGCAGTGTTGCCAAATTGTAGCCGTCTGTCATCATCTTAAGGTTATTTTTGCTTTTCACTTTATGAGACTTCAGTTCATCTGGGTACGTGCCTTATTAACCTGGTTTTCCAGAGCCATCATCATTTCAGTGTTGCTGCTTTTACCTAAGGACACAGATGTCATTCCATTGTGCAAGCTGAGTAGATTTGATTTCTTGCAGATGCATTATTCCCTCAGTTACGCAATGGTAGCTGCCTTTACTTAGGATGAAGCAATAACAAAATATTCAAGAAAGTTATCGTGTACTTTACAACTTGTTGAAACCAGAACAGATTTCCACCCCAAAAGTCGGGAGCACATTTCCTATGAAGAAACAATACTCTTTTCTACTTATTTGCAAGCCTTTCAGTAGCAGTGCTCTGGGGCTGTTTCTCCTTAGGGGCTGAAATGACGTTTGGGAAACTTTTTGTGGTGTGCAGTGTTTGATTGTCTAATCAAGATGGGCATCAGTGATGCTTCTAAATTCTAGCTGCGGGGTTGTGAAGTTGTACTTAAAACTTTACAGTATGGCAGCTGAGTGCCTCTCGGACTTGGAGCGCAGCGTCAGGCAAGGCTAACTAAAATCTTGTTGGAAAAATTGGTGAAGTAGCATTTAGATGCATGGAACTTGTTGCCAACCAGTCGTGTACTCTTGCCTTGCTTGACTAGGCCGTTCTTTTGTCCTGTCTATCTTCTGGTTCACCTCTCGTTCTCTTCTTCCTCATTATCTCTTCAGCACAGCTTTGGCTGCCCAGCTTTGGGTATAGCTCTGGTTCTTGAGGATTAGCCTAATCTGATCTGCGCAGTGTGGTGGTGGTCTCCAGTGACATGCTTCAATGAATAAATTCCTATCACAGATGTGCTCTGCTAATTAACCTGCGTGCCTAATGGTCTGGATTCCTCTAAAATAGTCCTGCTTCTGTGTCCAGCTGCATAGTAGAAGGCTTGCTGGTGCTGGTGTCCGTTACTAGTCTGGAATATGATCCTACTCAGCTGGATGTGCTATTTAGTAATAGGTTAGGGAGGGCTTGAAAAGTACGACATACTGGTTTGGTGAGGGTGTGCAGCAGACAAAGGTGGTTTAAAAGCCTTTAGGCATTGAACACTTGGGTACAGTGTTGTGTTTTAGAAGTTTCCATCAGTACAGATGGAGTTGGGAGTTCTGTAATGCATCTTTACAGATGTTACACCTGTTCCCTGTATGTGCTTTTGAGCAATGTTGTCAAGCCTTCAGAATGATCCTATTTTTTTGCATGCTTTGATGGTATTAGAAGTGGTTTTGTGCCATTATTTACCATGTTATGACTGACAGGTTTATTGCAAGGTTATTGCATGTCTGCATGATGTTTTAGGTTATTGTCATTCTCTATATTTTAGTTAATTTACTGAAAATCTATTATATGGGTTAACTTCCCAGGATTTTGATATGTTCTGATGTTTGTCTTTTTCCTTTTTTTAAGGGGCAAAGAAATCTGTAACTTACAGTATGAAGAAATTGTATAAAATGACAAAAGGATGGTTAAAGAAGACTTCTTGAGTCTTGACACGCTGTGTATGGGTAAACAAGTGGTACCTTTTCTCCAGATGTTTTGCAGGTGTTGCTGAGCCTACTTGCAAAGATGAAAGTCTACTTAAGAAGCCAGTTTGAATACCTTTCCTGTCCATTTTTACTACTGCAGTAGAGTTTTTTTATTAGAGGGGAAGATTTGATGGCAGTAGGGCAAAGGAATTACTGTGTAAATACCAAAATAAATTTTTACTGCCTATATGAATTAGGTTTTCAAAGAACTTTGAGAAACCTTGAGTGAAGGTGATGAATTGTACATACAATAAAAACCAAAGCCACTTATTTTGTATGTATCGATAGCTCTATTTTTGGAAATGTTACCAAGGGTCTTTTGAAATGTTCTCAAGTTTTACTTCTCTCCGAGACAGAGCTGGAGAGTCCGTACAGCTTTAAATAGATTTATGTCCGTGCTTGCAAGTTCATCCTTAGACTATTGTTTCTGAAGATACTAAGTGGGTATGTCTGCAGGTTAGACTTCAGGAAAAGCCTGAGAGGCTTGTCAAGTATAAGTTCCTTTTGTAAAACGTGTATGTTCTTTTTAATGCGATTCAGGTGACAACTGCCTAACTCATAGCTAAGCACTGTTAGAGGTGTCATGGTTGTAAGGGAAGTC
This sequence comes from Pavo muticus, assembly GCA_016647715.1. Classification (NCBI taxonomy): domain Eukaryota; kingdom Metazoa; phylum Chordata; class Aves; order Galliformes; family Phasianidae; genus Pavo; species Pavo muticus. Next base: position 565,558 of record JACDJE010000078.1, read on the forward strand.
ATACTTTTGTTGGCCTTCAACATCTGCTTGTACATTTATGAAATGTTTTTGGCAAAAGATTTTATCAAAATGCTTTAAAACTGGGAATTTTATGGACGAAAGTACCTATTGTATAATCCATTGGCTTTTTTTGGTTGTTGAAAATCATGTCCACAAAGATAAAACTTGTTCACGCTTGCTTGATTAAATGGGCTGTGATGAAGAAGTTGGACCATCACATGAATTCTTATATCACATCTGTGATACCATTCAGGAATGGAAATGTATGGCAGTGTTCGTATGTGACGCAATGAATTTGAAGCATCTGTCGTAAATAGAATCTTTTTGGCACTGATTTAGGTGGGCTTGCAAACTTTGGATGTTATTCTTAATATAACTTGAAAGAACACTTTCACTCTGTTTGTGAAAATGTCAATAATTAAAAAAAACGTAATAAGTGGAAATATCTTTCCTTATTAGCATGTATTTTTTTCTTGTGTATCATATGGTTGGTAGGGCCATTTCTCAAGGTATGCTTGATTTAATGATCTTACTTTAAAAAACATTATTGGAATGAAATTGGCTGCAGTTTCCAGGATCAGTTCAAAGCGTAAATGTAAAAAATATGGAAAAACTGTGCTGTTCTATTTAATATGAGTGACTAAGGCTTGCATCAGTCATGGGGGAGCTTTTAAATATGGGTTATCTTAAAATGGCAGAAGTTGAATAATCTTCAGATATTTTTTTTGAGAAAAATACTGAAGTGAAATAGTAACTTTCTGAAGTCATAGGACATTCCTAACATATTACTGCTCATCACTTGGTAGTAGATCTAGAATTTGTAAGACAAAACCACTTGTGTCCGTTTCCTGATATGAGGAGGCTGACTGTCCTGGTGGTGTTCTGTTCTGCAGAAGTTACAGGAATGCAAAAGAATGTTGGGATAGATGGTACTGGTGTTCTGTGTCTCCATTAAGAGGCCAAAGTCCCTATTTGGAGAAGGAAAACAACAAGATCTAGGGCACTTAAACACTGCTGAAATTAACCCTGGTTTTTGGTTTGATTTTTTTTGGCTTGCATGAAGAGTTCCTTTGTGGATAATCCAGAAGTGTGTTATACAAAGTAGACCATATCCACTTCAACGTGAAATTCATATGCAATGGGAATTTGAGCTAGTCATACAATTTCTTATATTTCTTACATAAGCTCTAGTTAAAAGAAGTCTGAAATCAGATAATGACTTACTTAGGTGTATGTTTGGAAAATTCTTAAGAGCAAAGAATATGGATGCTAGTGGTAGAAATGCGCCCTGACGGATAGAAGGCTTTGGACGGAGGAACAGTGCAAGAAAGAATTCGGAAGGGAGCCATGGCTTTTTGAATGAGCTAATTGCCAAGTAAGAAGTGCAGCGTTGTCAAAACTGCCTGATGCATTCATCTAATTGAGGTAACAGCTTTTATTTTTTGTTCCGAGGGAAGTATGCAAGAGGGAAAATTGCATATGGGAAGGCCTGTGAGCCAAGACCAGTTTTTACACCAGCAGTAATACGGTCCTCTGTGTTATTAGGGGGAGGAGAGCCACCATCTACTGGAGGGCTTAGTGCACAAAAAAACCACAAAATTGAAGCCTGCAATTAATAGTGTTCAATAGATCATCTTCTCACCATTGTCCTTGCCAGATTCAATAGAGGACTTTTAGTGGAATTATGTTCTCGTGTGTGTGGATTCTGTTCTTGTAGTCAGCTTCTGAAGAAATTTCTGAGAGTTGGCGAACAGTTTTGTTTCTAGAAATACCAGTTACTGAACATGAAATTGTTAGGAAATTATTCAGTGTATACCACTGAATACTGACTAGATAATTAAGGCTAAAAGCTAAAGTTCTGTCTCATTTATCTCCTCTCTGTAATTGAAAACGTAACTGTTACATTTCTATTTTTCCACTTGGAATCCCAAGTTTTCTTGGTGCAATACAAAAATGTACAAACTGAAGGGAGGAAAAACCATCTGTAGTCCACAGGTGAAGCAGTAACTGACCCACAGAATGAATAAGCAAACGGCCCAATTAAGAAGTTATCAGTGGCAAAACTGGATGCCCTTCCACTTTAAGGAGCTCCCCCCGTAGTACTGTAGTTACATGAAGTTTAAGATCTTGAGCCATACTGAGAAGTAATATCATTGGACAAACCTTCCTGACAACCTGCATCTTTATTTTTATCCTTTTTTCCTGTGTGAAGGTGAAGATGGGGCTTTTAAAACTTGGTTAAATAACAGTACCACGGGATGCAAAACCACTAGCTCATAAATTACTGTTGCTTCAAGCTCTGGTTGAAAGAGATCATGTGTCATAAGATTGCTCAACATCTGGTTGAGAATTCTTACAAGCAGAGCATTTAGTCACATGCTTGGCTTAAAGTGCATGCATACTTACCATTGCTTAAATAAGTATTGAATTCCCTTCTGGGACTAACAAATATATGGATTGGGCTTGAATTTACAGAAGTTTAAAACGGTAAAATAAAATGTGTGCTGTATGAACATTGTTGGACATCCATGATCCATTGGGAGCATTATGGCTGCTTTGTGAAGGCTGGACAGTAATAGATTGTTCTCTTCAGTGCTTTTTTATTTGTTACCTTGAGTTTGTGGCTCTTCTTTGAATTGAGAAGTGTACCTTAGAGAAGCGTATACCTGAACTGTAAATGGAACATCCTTTGAGGGCATCATGGATTGTAAGATGCTCAGTGTTTGTTGAAGGCTTAAATGTCTTGTTACTGGTAAGTTTGGGGATGAGCAGCAGTTAATCTAGAAACTTCTAAAGGACAAACAATAGTTTTCTTTTAAAACCATTAGCCAATTAAATATGATTATTATATAAATACATATAAATACATAATTAAAATTAACCAATGAAATAGGAAGTTCTGAATATTAAAGAAATTTAGAAGTGGTTTTGGTGTCTTAGAAGGTGCTTGCTAATGAAGTGGTGGTTCAAAAAATTACAAATCAATTACAAGTCAATCTGATGTGTAAGAATGAATTGACCTTAACTGCTTTTGTACAGCAGAGGTATCTTAATTCTGAACATTGCTAGCTAACAAGGGGCATTCAGTCAAGAAATAATGTTCTTTTGAAAAAATAGGAATGTACTGCTTGCTGATAGCAGCTAATTAAACATTATATGCAGCAGATGTTGTACAGCATCAAACCCTTCCAGCCTTTAAACTGTTTGTTGTGTGGCTGGTGGGTTGGTCTTTGACTGTACAGGTGTTTCTTTACTGCAGAGTTTGCCTGTAATCTGAACTGGCTGTGTTTGTCTTGCATGGACGAAATACCCATTGCCTATCTTGATTTGGCTTTGTGAACTTTCTTTGTGTACAGCAACATAATTGGTCATTTCATGCTCTTTAGGGAGAGTTTTGCAAATCCCAGTTTAATAGTTCCTAGTTTACTCCATCTGTTGATACACTGCCAGTATTCAACTCTGTGTAGTAAATCTTTGTGAGACTTGAAGTTCTTCCTCATAATCCATATAGGCTGAAATCTTAAACTGTATTCTGTTCTGTAAATCATTTATCTCTGTGCTTTTTAAAAAGTGGCCTACCTTTCCCCTTGAGGCCATTGGTCTTGAATGTGTTTATTTTTTTGGCAGAGAGCCATGAATGAATCATAGCCCAGAGCAGCTTACAGTCTGAACTCCTCTCTATTGTTAATATGAAATACTTCGTGCGGTTGTTACAACGCTATGCTATGTAAAACTTTTAAGAGAAGAGAGATTGATTTCAGACATGCTAGTTGCTTTTGAAGTTTCCCAACAGTATGTGGAAGTGATTTCTTACGGTCGTACAGCTGTAATTCACTAAAATAACTAGTTGCATGGGAAGCTGGTACATGAGAATGTTACTGACTGTCACAGTGAAGTGCGTTTGTTCTTTTGTGAAAATAGTCACACCAGCTTTTCGTTCCATTTGTAACTTTCCTGTTTGTACCTCCCTGCTCTATTTCCATATTGCTTTATTTTTTGTTGTTCTTGAATTAACTCACAAGTCTTTTGCTCTGTTCTTCAGACACCCCTCTGGTTCGGCCATTCCGCTGTGGATGTTGTTTCATGCCCCATCCTCTCTTTTTCTGTGCAACAGTGCTTTTATTAAAGGCAACCGAGGACATGATTTATTTCTTGATGTTTCAAAGGATTCTTTGTACTGAAGAGCCTGGGCCGAATCAAAGTAGTAAGGATTTCCGTAGGTGAGTCAGCACTGTGGGCCTGGCTGGCTCTGAGATAGACATAGTGCCAGTGGAGTGTAACTTCATCTCATGCTTCGGAGGAAATAAACTACAAGACGCAGGATGAATGGGGAATAAAAATGACTGGGTACATAACCCATAGATTTGTTTCTACTTTTTACAGTCTTTCATTTTGATGTTGAGGCTTTTTATTAACTTGCCTTTAGTTCTGAGCAACCCATTTGACTAGCATTATGATGTTTGGCTGTTCCTAAACTGATGAGTTTTAGGACATAAAACTGTGCCACACAAAGTACTGACTTCTTCAGTAGGTGTGAATAAGAGGTGTTCTTAGTCACTTTATTTCCCCTTTTCCCAAGTATTTAAGTAGTGAGTTTCTCCAGGTGGCTGGCTGTATGACCTTTCAAATATTGGCTGTATTGAATGTATTTAACTTTGTTTCAATTGTAGACGCTGTATTTCTCATCTGCACATCAGGGTGATCCCTCTTAACATTTGGTTCAGCTTGCTTGTTGGCTAACCTGACTGACAGATGGAGTTCAACAGCTGCAGCCTTATGGTAAACAAGGTGCCTCTAGGTAGCGCATAGCTGAACAAGTGTGACTCCTTTCTTTTAGAGACCTGACCTCTGTAGTATCCCATAGCTTTCTGATGTTTGTAACAAACATCTTTGCCCAACTGGGGAGATGCAGGTGGTTATGGAGGCCAGTATTCCCAGATGGTTTAGGGAGCTGAACCCTAAGGTCCTTTTTTTAAATTGATTGAAGAGATAATACTGGAGCAGATCTGCCTCGGGAAACTTTAGAACAAACATAGCACTTGGTGAGTGTCCAGTAGAGGGGGATCCAACCAGGGTTATGACTCATGCCTTTTCCCAGCAATTAATTTAAAAATAGAATTGAAATTGAAATATGCTTTAAAGGTCAGAATGTCAGGTCAGTGTGCGTCTGATAGTTTTTAATGGGCAAGGTGTTTACAGGGGACAAAACATTCTTCATTTTTGAGGTCACTTCTGTTGGCCATATATTGTGAATGTGTGGACAGTTACTTGTCTTTGTATTATCTACTGCAGGAAGAAGAGACATTACCTTTGTGTAGCTTTTTTCTGGTATCTTTTTAGTTTGAGTAAACAGCTGATCCTATCTCTGTTATAAAACCCAAGTATCGAGTGACCTCATTTACCTTTTTTTTCCTAGATAAAAATCTACAACACAGCTGTTAACTGATCCTGGCTGCTTTAGGGAAGAGGCTGTGTTTTATTCCTGCATGTTTTAACATCTTCTTCAGACTTCTTAAATTAGAAAAGAAATGAGTTAAGTTTTAGTACATGAAGGTGAAGCTTCAGACTATACAATGTTACAATGTTCATGTAAAAACAAATATCTCGGTTACATCTTTCAAGTCTAGCCTAAGAACTGGGTGTCCCTTCTACCTTCATAATCCAGTGCTCTGCCACAACCTTTCCATCAGTGGTGGATAGCTGTTTTGACAGTTATGCATATTTTTCTGAGAAAATGAAGGTCATGCAGCTGGAAGGACCAATATTCTGCTACATCTGAAACTTCATGCAAATGTAATGGCTATCGAGGGGGGTTCTTCCTGGTTTAAATTTGAATAGAATTTGGTTCTTAGTGGCTGCCACCATAATGGATTGTTGTTAAAAATAAATAAATTGTGCACAACATTCTGTCTCCTGCTTCCTTCACTTACCTTTTTTGTACCATCAGGCCTTCTTTGAAAGACTTGAGCCTCGTGTTTAAAATACCTCCTCTATTCCGTTGAACGAAGTAAATCGTTTAGTTGAATTTTAGCTTTACTGAATTAATTTGTATTACTTCTCTTACGTCGAGTCTGTTTAGCTCTGTTGGTTTACTTGGTAAATGTGGAAGGTTGTGTTCCCACAGAGTGGATTTTTTTTAATCTCTGTCTCCTGCCAAAGTTTCTCCAAACCTCCTATTTTAAAATCAGTAGTGAAACATGAGAAGGAGACATTCAGTGTGTGGTGGTGTTTTTTTTCCTTAACGTTGCCATCCTCAAATTATCTTGCTCTTAGCAGTGATGAAATGTCTGGCTCAGTCCCTGTAGAAGACAAGACTGAGAGCCAAAAAGTCAGTAGCTCTGAATGCCTTGAGAAGGGGTGCAGGAGAGGGGGGAAGAGCCGATTAAAGAATCCTCCCAGTGTCTCGTCTCGTGACCCTGTTGGTGTGCACTACGTTCTGAGGCAAGGCTTTTTAAAATTGAGCTGTTTTCATACTGAAGTCTTGTTGATCTCATTTCTTTAATCGCCTGAAGTCTGGCGTTGAGGCATATACATCCTGGATGAGGAGGTTCTGCATGCTCTTGGCGAACTCTTACCTTACACTGAGTTTATCACTCAGGGTTTTGCAGTGAACCGTTTGTGTCCATTTTATCACTGTTAATGAACTGGAACAAAACTTCTACAGATTAAAACCAGTGGGTTAATGCTGAAGAGTGCTTTTAGTCTGTTAATCTGGCACTCCTATTTCTGCTTAGGTATCTCATCTTTTTTCATCTTATGGGAATCACCATAGGGTACAATCTTCTTTCCTGGAACAAAGCAAGCAAAAGTACCTGTGGTTAAATGTTCTGAGACAGCAGAGTTAGTGGTGTTCATATTTCTGTTCAGCTCTGGAAGTATTTTACTGTTTGCTTTAAGATTATGCTTCTGTTCTGACCCTGCTCCAGCTGAAATTATGGTCTCTTTTAATCTTCCTTTGGATGATGGGGCAGACAATAATGAAGAGGGCAAGCTTTGTCTTGAAGCAGGTAATAAATAACCAACTCCATCAACTTACAGTTTGGATCGACTTGTCTGGAATTACTGCTATTTAACACATTATGTTCTAACGAAATAATAAACTCTCTTCAAAAAAAATTAGCATCTTTTAAAATCTTATGTGGTGCGTTTTGAATTTGGATGTGTTTTTATGTAAGATAGCTTTGAGATGCAATGCAAACGAAGTTAGATCTTTACCGAGAAGAGTTTTAGATTCAAAGTATAGCAGTCTTGGCATTGGAGAAAGTCTGCTTGCTTGTGAGGCTGTGTAATTTGTTTGTGATAAAAGTGTATTTTGACGTGGTTGTAAAAGATGCTGTCATTGATAAAAAATATTTAAAGAAGATATAAATAGATGTATGCATTATAACTGTACTGACAGATACTATGAATGAACAACATACCTTGTGTAGCCTGTGATATGTACAGGCCTGCTCTGAAAGTAATGCCTCCCATTTTATGTTGGCCCACCACTTCAGAGATGGATGTTGGTGATATGGCAGTGGAGGTTGAACCTTCCCACCAATATTTCATTACGTTTTGTTACCATGTAACACGTGTTCTTTGTATCTATTGTAGTTTCTGTGGAAATAAGTAGGAGGCATTACTTTCAGAGAGATGGTGTTGTTTTGTGATAGCTTTGGAAAGTGTTTGCTTTGCGGCACAGACTTAATTATCTTTGTGCTGTGTTTCTACTAGTAGATCTTCTGTTTAGACTTGAGGTAGCTTCATGTATTTCTGTGGTGTTAGAGTAGTGTTCTTGCTGCTGCTCAAAAAAGCAAAAGTGAAATTGGAGCGAGGAGCTGGAAGAAGTCAGATAATTCCCCTTTAACATGCAGTGAATGCCTGCTGGCAAATTACTGCATGCTATGGGCACCTAAAGAAAAAAGCTCCATCTCTTCAGAGTCCAGTGTTTCTTCAACAAACAACACAACATGTACCCCCTGCTACTACTAACTATTACAAGCTGAAATCACTTGAAAATGGTTTAACAAAAGAGGTTTGAGCCTCATTCCACTTTGAGTATCCCTGTCTAGTTAACACTAATGTCACTGACAGTAGTAAGGCATACCACTGCTGTGGTCCACATGTAGGGAAGTACTTGCCCAAGGCATTTTTAACCAACTGCTATTACAGTGGAAATGTTTTATTTTCTCAGTTGGTTGTGGAACAGATGTTAAGCTTAATTTCAATAATAATTACAGGATTAATGAAAGAACAGAGTCTGCAGAGCTGGGACATCAGATCTCCCTATGTGTGACTGCATCTGTTTGATATATTTCCCTTTTTCTCCTCTGCTTTGTTTTTTTTTTTTTTTTTTTTTTTGNGGAAGCTTTTTTTTTTTTTAAGCACCTTAAAACAAGCTATGAAGCAATGGTAACTGTTCCAGGAAATTTCTCAAAGTGTACATGGAAAGCAGGTTGTGCTGCTTCTGAAATAGTAGAGTCTTGTCAAATTGAGCTGATTCTACCTGTTCAGTGGGCTCAGGGACTATGGGCTGACGCAAGCTCAGGGCAGCAAATCTTTGGCTGACAAGCATTCTCCTCAGCAGAAAACCTAGGTAATACTACTGCAACTGGAATGCACACTCGTAGCTCTTGACTTAAAATCATTTTTCTTGTCTGCTGGTTCCTCCCGGTCCACAGGTGTACCATAGTGTTGTGCTCAGCTGCCTGCTTCCAGTCCTTGTTTGCTGTTCTGGATCCTTCAGGCATTGGGTAAGTCTTCTGTTTCACTGGCATATGGAGTGTAGAAGTTATATGGTGTGTCATTCCACTGGAATTTCACTACCCTCCTCACTCCACCCCCCTTCCCACTTATCACTTTTCAGTGATTAATACACATGGAAGAACAGGTGTCCATTCAACTGTGGTCTGTTCTGGGATTTGAGTCACACCTTAAGCTCTCTGTTGGGTGCCTAAATTCAGGCTGAAATTTCTCGTTTTAGTTCAGGTATGAACTGTCAACTATCTCGGTCAGTTTTTGTGTTTCAGCGAAGTATGTTTCTGCTGGCATTTAGTCAGCAAAGAGCCTTTGATACCATTCACTTGCAAAGTATGTGCAAAATGAAAAACAAATTGTAACACCCAAGCAAGCCAAAATATTGTTCATCAAACAAGATTGTTTTTGATTTACTAATCTGTGAATTTGCCTTTAAACAGCTTGGCTAAATATTAGCATGTGTTGAGTTCAGTGCCTTAAACAAGCTTCTCTTATGGTTCGATAGCTGTTACGATTTGTTTCTGGTGATTTCCAGCTTTGACAACAGGTTTTTTTATTGTTGTTGTTTCAACAAATGCTGATGCCTAACTTCAGTGGTGAAGTCTGTCTGTACTAGCAGTGTTTGTGCAGGAATGCATAGGGTCCTCTTTCCCAGAAGGCTGATGTTTCCTCAGACTCCTTAGATGGTTTAATAAATACTCTTCTAAAACTTCTGCTGGGGGCTGTAATAGCATATGCAAGGATCAAAAGCTGTTTTGACCTCTGTTTTTCAGGCTCCTCCTCATCCCAGGAGCTGTCTCCTTAACAAAGAAACCTTTTCTCCTTCTTCCCCTCCAGCAGTTGTAAACAGGAGTGGTGTACTTTTTTCCTTGAAGATACATATTCAAAAGGTTTGTAATTAGTCTACAGCAATTCATCCTCATGATACTTACCAGTGTCTATTTGAGAACTTTTCTCAGTGCCTGCAGTTTGTTTTCCCTAGTTCCCTAGAAAAAAGTATTTTTTCTTGTTTGGTACTTCAAATATTTTTTTTCTCCAATAATTTCTACATCACTTTTTTGACTACCATTTTTCCAAAATTAAATCATCAAATTACTGTTCTTTCTGGTAATGAAAATGCTTTCCAGTTCAGTATTAAAATATCAAAATAATAAAACAACAAAAAACAACCTGTAACTATTACCCTATATTGTTATAAGTATTATAGGTTAACAGTTTAAAGACGTGTATAAAATGATGTTTGTCATGCTTCTTGCCTTTCACTTTTTTAGCCACTGAAATCAGTCCACTGGATATACTAAGTGTGCTGAGTCTGAATCTGGAGTTCATTTAGTGTTTGGAATGCATTTCTGGCTAGCTTTTGATGGCCCTGAGATCTCATGACCTGTCCTTGCAAGGATATGAAAATACTTTGATATCAGTTGCATGATTCTGATAGATTCTAAAGTGAGATTTGGTGAGCACAGACCCATTACAGACTCTGACTTTCGCAGGATCAGGGTGCAGGGTTTGCCTCTGACTGTTCCCTCCCATGCAGCCTCCCCACACCACTTGGCGGGGCTTCTGCATTGGCGGCCGTGCTGTGTAAATGTGGGAGCTGTGCTTCCTCCCCTCCTTTGTGTGTAAGTCCCATTTTCAGAAGCTAAAATAAACCTTCCTGAGTCTTGGTGTTTTTTTCCTTCAGTAAAGAAAGACAGCTGTGCTGCTTTTTATCTGTTTATGGATATGTTAGAATATACGTTTGTCACATTGAGAGAAGGAAGGATGAGCTGACTGAGAGAAATATCATGAGCATAACTGTGCTGAGATGTTTCATATTGCTGCTGCCCGGTGTCCTTTCAAGGTCCCACCACATCTCCACAGCCCTGACTCCTCCTGTGGTGGGACTAGGATTGATGGGTTGTCCTTCGGTTCCCCTTTGCTGTGGACTCCAAGAGCCCTCTGAAGAAACCTCAGTTCCTCTCAGCATTTGTAAAGGTAAAAATGTAGCAATATTGGACCTAATTCCTAAAGAGAGGGTTGGTGCTCACAATGGGCAACAGACGGTGGACCATACATGTATTCCTTTACTATGTCTCTTACCTCTGTATTTATATATGCAAGAAAACTGTGTGACAAAGTTCTGCAGCACGGGTTGGTAAGACATGGCTATGTTGGGTTGTAAGATGATGGCCTAGGGTACTGTGAGCGGCTCCAGTAGAAAAACTTTCTGGTGATTTTCTTATCTCTTAGTTGTTGTTGTATCAGGTAAGGTCTTTAATTAGTGTGCTTATGCTCTATTCGATCCTTCGTAAGTCATATGATCTTAGCTTCTGATAAATGGTTCTTTCACATGTACAAGTCTGACAGCTTCATTTCATGAAAGGACTGAAGGCAGGCTCAGTGTATTATGTAATATGCTCCTGAAGTGCTCAAGTCTAGAAAATTTGGGGTTTGGAATGAGCATTCCTGTAGGTCAGGTGGGATGCTGCAGGAGTGGATGGTGCCCAGGGATGGGTGGTGTTCATGACTAATAGGGGCCTCTTAGAACTAAAGAGGAGCCCCGGCTCTGGGAGCCTGGAGGTGTAGGAGAGTTTCTTGTCAACAAAAGGCAGTCACTCTGCTTTCATTTCACACATTGATTTTTTGGCTATTTCCTCCGAGGGCTGAATGAGTCACACCAATTGCAAGAAGGGACTCCGGAAAAAAACCAAAACTGCTCCCACAGAAAAACCTACTATGCTTCGGGAGTAACAAGTCGTAAACAGGAAATAAATGCGGAGCTGTAGTACCGGCAAATGGGATTTGTGGCTGGGGGCTGCAGGGCGAGGGAGGCAGCGTGTAGAGTATTACCACAGAGCCTGGAAAAGTTGCTTTCCGCTGTTCGCTCTGAGCTGACGGGGGCTGGTGAGCGACTTTCTCAGATGCTGAATGATCGAACGCTTTAATTCTAAAGGCGTGTGCTGCATTTGCTTTTAAGGTTGCTTTGCTTTGTTCTCTAGAGAAACGCCGTTTTCCCACAGTTCCCGAAGCGCTGCAGCAGGCAGGGCGCTGTCCCTCACTACCTGCTCTCCTGCCCTCCCTTCCCCGTCGCCTCCCGCGGCACCGCGCGAACCCCGCGGGCGCTGCCCCGCCCCGCGCCTCCTGCAGCCACTGGGGGGGCCGAGCCGCGCTCCGGGCGGGCGGGGCCTGTCCGCGGCTCCGCTTCCTCTTCGCCGCCCGCGCCGCGCTCTCCTACCTGCGAGGATATGATGTCAGCGCCTCATTACCCTAATTATGCTGACCTCATAGCCCGGTCCGGCCAATGGGGCCGCCCCGCTCTCCCCACCTGCTAGCAGCAGAATTCCATCATTCCTGGGATTCCTCCCCGGGCCCGTGCAGCGAGCGGCGCCGGGGCCAGCGGCGCCTGCTCCGCTCCACTCCCGGGCTCGCCGCCCCGGCCCGGGAGTAAACAAGCGGCCCTCCGCCCCCGCCTGCCGCCTCCCCGCTCCGCCGCCCGCCCGACCCCGCGGCCACGCCGCCTCCCGCCCGCCCGAGAGCACGCTGGTGAGTGAGCCCGGTCGCGGCGGGGCGGAAGCGGGGAGGCGGGAGGAAGGGGACAGGTGGCCCGCGGGGGCGGCGGGCCCCGGGGAGCCGAGGGGAGTGCCGGCGGGCGGAGAGCGCGGCCCCGCGGCCGCTGACAGGCGGAGCGCCGCCGCCCTGCCTACGCGGGGGAGCTCCCGGCGCTGCGGAACTTTTCCCGGGCCGGGCGCCCCAGCGTGTGTCGGGGCGGCGGGGGCAGCCCGCGGGCTTGGCGGCGGCCGTTGGCGGGGCCGGGGCTGTGAGGAGCGGTCGCGGCGCCGCCGTCTCGGCGGGACGAGAAGGGGAGGTGCGCGCTGCCCCGGGTAACGGGCTGCCCTGTGCCTGCCCGCGGGGCCTGGAGCCGTGGCGAAGGGGCGGCTTTCTCCGCGGGGTTGGGTCCTGCCTCGGGCGAGCGGCGACTGCCGGCGGCCGTGCCGTGCCCTCAGGCTCCTCCTGGCTGCGGGGTGCTCTCACGGCCCGCCACGCTGCGCCGTCACAGCAGAAGGTGCTGAAGCCGGCTGCTGGGAAACAAGCCGCCCTAAGTTTCTGTCTGGAAGCCTGTTGCACAGCTCTGGGACCAACAAAGCAGTATTTCGACTGCCATCTTAAATTCACACCTTTGCTTCAATAGAGCGTATTTTTCTTTCGGAATTCCACCAGCAGCAGAGGGTCCTGTGGTGTAAATCTTGTCGAATGAGTCCTAAGGGCGCTGTTAAAGCCTTTTCACTCTGCATCTAGTATATTCTGCTTGTAGGGCGTTTTTTAGTCTTTAGCAGTGCAGATTCAGTCTTCTCAGCCAGGCTGAGTTTATGTTTCCCAGATATAATCAGAAGTAATTAATTTTCAGAGCCAGGCTGACAGCAGGTGACACCTTTGCACCTCCTTTCTGAAAACGTGAATTTAACAGCCGTTTCCAACGACCCGAGAGAAACCAAGAGGGCAGCTCACGTTCCTTTCACGCTGCTGCTGCAGGATTATCAGGAATGCAAAACGATGGGAATTTTGTAGTTAAACCAAAGCAGAGTAACCTGTCAAGTGCTCCATGTTCTTCCTGTGGTATAACTTCTGGAGAGTTGTTCAAGAGGAACAAGCAGCAGGTAGTGAGATCCATGTAATGTTCTCTGTGCAGTGATATTATGGATTATTATGTAGAACTGTATAAGGTCTGGCAGTAATCTGTCCCTATTGCTGTAGTAATACATGAGCGTTTTTAAGGCTTTCCTAATACTTCTTGTTCTTCATTTGTGTTTCCCATATGCCTACTCTTAAGGGTATTTCTGATTTTGCTTTGTTTACATCCCTTACATTTCTCTTTCTTCTGGTCGATATCACGGTTACCATCATGATATTTGATGTCAGGCTGTACTTACAAAAAACCGCTGCAAGTCACAAATGGCCGACAGATCTGGTCCATCTTGGTGGAATTTGGAAGCATCTACACTTGTATTGTGTGTGGGTTTTTTAGCGAGCCACTGGGCTGAACAGTTGCTGTGGAATGACCCCACTGTGGGGAATGGGGATGGGGCATTTTGGTGCAGCATGCTGTGTTGCTGGCCTTCCTCATCCCTGCTCAGTTATGATTCAGTGCTGTGAGTGCCACCAGCAAGCTTGGAGTAGCAATTAGGCTGGTTCTGTAAGTGTGAGCACCTAGCGGTGTTGCTGGAAGCTGAAAGCCTGATGGGGTGAAATAGGGCTTGTAGTTAATCTTGGTAGAAGATAGTTGGTACTGACCTCTTGGGCTTGTTAGCTGAGGAAGCATTACAAAGCGACAGGAGATATATATGTGTGTATATATAAATATATAGCTTTGATAACTAACATGATTTGGAGACACTCAGAAGGTTGATCTGTTTTCAGTGTCTGAAAGGTTTCCATTATAAAAGGTTCTGAGTGGTTCCTTCTGCTGTATTTAGGTGTTGCATACTGTTTTTGTATCAGAATTTGTAACATGATGATTTTTTAGGTTCAAGATACAGTCAAGTTAGACTTTCCCTGTTTAATTTTTTATGTTTGTTAGCTTTTAATTCAAATACTGTTATTAATAGAGTGCTTTTTAGAATGCTTCCATGTTGAAGAGGATTTGTGCATCAAGAAAACAAAAAACATAACATAACATAAAATTAATAAAACATTAAATGCCAAGGTTTTTCTTTAAGCTTATCATTTTACATGTGACAAGTTAAATCATTAAGTTGTTTCTGTTTGGAGATTTAGCTCTTCATGCTTTCCACATACAAAACAAGCACAGTAAGAGCTCAAGATACTAAACAAACACATAAAAATAAGTGGTACTGTGATGACTCCTCTGATCAAGCAGCTGAAACTCACCGTGAAGATTTTACTGTTGTAAATGAGAAATATGATCAGAACTCTATCTAAACCGAACGCTTAACAGTTAACATTTTGTATAGGTATCTCAACATAGGATTTGTGTATCCCCCAATAATAGCTGTGGTGTAGGTGCAGTTGAAGGCATTTAAACGTTGTGGCTTTTGAGGATGTATATTGACTACAACATGCTTTTCATTAGCCTCATTCACAGTGCAACTATGCTTTACTCTCTCCTATCTGAAAAAATAAAAGCTCTTGACTTGGTTTTCAACAAATTATTGCATTATATTCCTTTCCTCTGCAGCCTTTTCAATTGTGCTGATAAGTTGTGTCTGGATTTCCTTTTCCATTGCACTTTCTTTCACTGAAATCAGCTGAAATACCCCTCCTTCTCTACTGACTTGGGATTACGGCACTTGACTAGCAAGCACTTTGCCTGCATCTTTCTAGGTGTCGGGTGCTTTTGCCCTGTTTGCCTATGCTCTTCAATTAATCATGTTTTCCTTATACTTCTGATTATTTACACTTCCTTCACTTTAATCCTCGCTCCCTCATTGTTTCTGGAGTGTCTTGTTGTTTTTGTCTCACTTTTTCATTGTTATAAAGGATTTATTTATTAATCTGTCCCTCCAACTTCATCTCTGTGATTTCCCCAGACACATGAATTCAAGTACCAGATTTTTCTCTCCATCACTGAGAAGTTCAGCCTTTCACTCTCCTTGGCACCGTGCAGATGTCTCTCTCTAGTTTGCACTCAGCAAGTTTGAAAGAGGCCTCGTAGTATTGTCTGCTTTCAGAAGTTTTTTATTAACTTGTTTGCAAGAGCCGTTGACTGCTCTGCTCTTCTGTATGTCAGTCAGACGTGTGATCCAGCTATTCTTCTGAGGGTGACCTCTCTTTAAATCTTCGTGTCCAAACTATGTCTACACCCTACTCAATTTTTTTATCTGCACGGCATGTCTTTGTGCAGACCTTCTGTTCTCATCCCCAGTGTATGCATCCCTTTTCCTGTTTCTACCTTGTTACTCTGGTTCCTAGTTAAGATCCCTTCCAGCCAAAAGCCATCATAGTTCCATGCTGATTACTGCTGCAAGCATTATCTTTCCTATTTCTCTTTTCTTTCTGTTCCTTCACCATTCCCTTTTTGTTTAATCGGATATGAAGTTTGTCTCTTATTGGAAATCTTTCCTGGCATACCCCGCTGTGAATAATAACTCCTGTGGGATTGCACGAACGTCCCGTTGCCCAGTCTGCAGTTTGTCTTTGGTTTCCCTACTGCTTGTTTCAAGTTTCAAACAGGCAGGTTTAGGATTTTGCCCTGTGTTCCTTCCCTGATGCTTACAGGGTACTGTATAAATCCATGAAAACACTTAAGGGTTCGTTTTTAAAAGATTTGATTTCTCTAGTGCTACACTCTGCAAATGTTGGCAGGCATTTGCTAAGCTGAGCGTACCTGTGTGTGGCATTTGCAGTACCTTGAAAAGAAGGGGCAAAATAATGTGTTGTTTCGTTATACTGACAGATGTTATGTTCTGATGAGTCAGTGATAATCACTGAGATGGTGTCTGAACAGCAAATAAGTCACTAAACATCTCCTAAATAGGATTTTACATTCTGTGTCTTTGCTGTTTTTCAGGATGTTTCGGTGCTGCTGTGCAGGTGAGATGTCAGACGAGGCAAATGCTGAGTAGAAGCAGTAACCAATAACTAAGAATTGAAATCACTGCAGATAGAAATATCTTATGCTCTTATAAAAGTACTTTCAGCTCACACTGCTTGAACTGTTAAGGTTTTGTTACAAGTAAGAGACTTAAACCGAGAGTTAAACTGTTTTCATAGTGTTTAAACCACATAGGCTAAAATAGTGAGGTTTAGGTTTGTTTCTACCGCTTAGAGAAGTTTTGGTGGAACAGAGAGTTGATGCTTCTATCAAAAGCCTGGGAATGTAACTTTCAGTTCTGAAATATGACTGCTTAGAGGAGCGGTGGGGCTGTGCTCTGAGGGCTGTCTGAGTACATGAGCAGTTGCTGTTCTTTCTGAGATAAATGAGGATTTCAAGCTTTGAACCACCAAGGGAAGATTCTCCTCTCATTCTCGTAGGCAACCTTTGTTTCTTTTCTGAACTGCTGTCCCTGAGTTGTTAGCTTAACTTAGGGACGGAGGGATTTTCATACTGTTTGAATATAGCCTGGGGGCTTTTAGCTCCTTAAGGTACTTTCTAAAACTGTAAATGTGTGCAGCGTCTTTGAGAAGTCGCAGCATATGTAGGATCACACCTGGCATTGGCAGATGGCTGTACGGGCAGCATCCCTTCAAGGAAGCTCTTGAGCAGGCACAACATTCTTCACAGGGCATTAACTGTTAGCAGAACACTTCTGCAACTCTCCATGATGTAAACTTTCAAGAGTGTGCAAAGCTACAAAGCTATATTGAGGACAGTTGTGCTGAAGTTGTTCTTAAGGTGTCTAATTTCCTGCAGAGAATTCAGACTCGGCTCCTGTTTCCTTCTCTCAAGGCAGACTTCTGTCACCGGCTAACTCTCTTACTACCAGCGTGTTCTGGAAAGCTCTCATTATTCCAAAAGTACTGAAACACTCGAGGAAAGCAGCAAATAGAAAACTTGTTTTCGATAAAAGACATTATAATACCCTTTGCCTTATTCTTTACCAAGAGTTTTTCTAAAGATTTGACCAAAAAGCTCAGCATTCTTTTGACATGAAGGACAAAGCTGGTTGGTGCTAAATCGTGAGGTAGCCGTCGTTTGGTGTAGCTGCCTCATCTGATCAGAAGCGCTGTCATCTTTGTTTCCAGCCGAGCTTTCGCTTTGTTAGAACAATCTGTGTGAGAGGGTCAGTCATCAACGGTCAGAGGGAAATAAAGTGGTGCTATTTTCAAGTCCTTGGAAAACAAAAGGGAGAAAAGAAGCAAGCATCCCGGGCTAAGAGATCAGCGTGCAGTGATGGAGATTTCCTTACTGAGTACTGCTTGCTTTGATTTGGAAGAGGGAGAAGTTGAAAATGATATGAAGAAATATTTATTTAAGACAGACTTTGTAAAATCAGAGTCTCACATCTTATTTTCTAAAACGTGTTGCCAACCTATGCTGCCTTTAAAGCAAGGAGCTGACTGCTCTTTCTGAGTTAAAGCACTGTTCTTGAGCAGAAGCTGGTTCTGACAGCAAGAAGTGTGTCTTTATCCTTGGGCGTGATCCTTGGTTACTGCAGGTCTCTCCGTTCTTCTTGGCAGCTCTGTGGAAACAAGGCTGGATTTAATTCTTTTTTGAAAAACTACATGGAAGCTTAAACGTACTTAAGAATCCTTTATCTAAAGCTTTAAAATCTTTGGTTAATTCTAGAGTCTTTGACTTTATTTAGGAAGAGGGAGGGCGGATAGTG
Organism: Pavo muticus; assembly: GCA_016647715.1. Classification (NCBI taxonomy): domain Eukaryota; kingdom Metazoa; phylum Chordata; class Aves; order Galliformes; family Phasianidae; genus Pavo; species Pavo muticus. Next base: position 583,563 of record JACDJE010000078.1, read on the forward strand.
GAGGTTTATTATTCATAGGGCAAAGTCAAAGAAATGGCTTCCCAAACATGTGCTTGTTGTTAAGCCCACATACACGTGTTTGAGATTTCTCTGTTTGAGATTTCCTTTCTTTCCTCTTTTTCTCTTCTTCGTTTCAGTGTGATTTGGAAATAAAAGAGAAAATCACAGTGAGCAGTTTTTATGACAGTCTATCATACGGCTTTGGGAAGGAAAAAAACAACAACAAAGACATTGTGAGCAGTCTAGGGTTGTCTCTCTTCCTCTGTTTGTTTTCCAGAGAGTTCTGCCTCTGCAGTTGTCTTATTCTAAAACAGATACAAGTCACTGGCCTTTCAGTGAAAGCATCTTGACAATGTGCTGCTCTCCTCTTTACTTTCACTGCCATATCTTCTTACATAGAAAACTTTTCAGTTTTGAAGCCATTTATGTGGCACTTATATAAACTTTATTAACTTTTTTGTGGGAGAGGCTTGCTTAGTAAGTTCCTAAAATGTACGTTGTTATGGGATGGGCTTAGTTTTTTCGTTATGGGAATGAGTTGTATGGGGAAAGAACAGGTGCAAGAATTAATGAGGTGTGATGGTGATTATATAAGTTACAGTTTTCTGTCTGTGGCATACAGGTGCATGCTGAAGGCTTGATCACGGGTAAGAAAGTGGCTTAATAGCTTACAAGCTTCAGATGATTTCACTTTGGGCACAGGAGGATATGGGGTGCAAATTTATTGAAGATTCTGGGTCTAAAGCAATCTTAAGCTGATGTGGGCTGTTGGGCCAGCTGTCAACTTCAGGCAGGTCGTGCCTTTGGGTATTGACTCAAGTAGCTGTCTGGATGGAAGGAAGGCATGTGGAAAGGAAGAAAACCTTAAAACATGCAGCAGGCAAGATGATAGGATTTCTAGCATTTGTCATTTAGTGACCAAATAACTGTGAACTGTTAAAGCACTGTAAAATTTAAGACCTCCTCTCTGAATTTTCCAGGATCCAGAGAGGAATGGAGACTCCATTGGATGTTTTATCAAGAGCAGCCTCTCTGGTACATGCTGATGACGAGAAGCGTAAGTCTGAAACTTAGTTCTCTATTTGTTGGATCTGGGTATTTATGTTTGCACTGCGTATTAGCCTAGGAGTTGGCTATGCTCATTTTTGCAGCTTTTTGAATCTGACAGGTAGGAAGATGTCTTTAGAAGCCCTTAAAACATGGTCTTCCTCAGATGCGAGAACAATATATTGCATGTAAATTGCTTAGTATGCAAAACAGTAATTCCTATCATTTTAAAAATGTGCTTAGCCATCTATAGAAAGGTGCCCAACTTTTCTAATTACTTTTGCATTGTTAATAGACAAAGTAATTGTAGTGGAGCTGCTGTCCAACTAAGGAGAATTTGAGAACTCACATTCCCCAGTGTTTTCAGTTAGGCCTGTTCTCTTCTAAGAACACATAACTGGGTATGCATAGATGGATGGGCAAAGATTCCTTTCCAGCTCATAAAAGCTAGGAGGTAGACTGTTAGAATTAGTAATGAGCATTTCGTTTTCCTTTCAGTGCTAGTGAATGATGAGCACAGGATGTCAGCTTGGTAAATGTCAGTTGCAGCAATGGAGTAGCATGTTGCCAGTCGTATGGGTAGCATTTTCACTTCTCTTAGCATTCACATTAAATGTCTGAGGTGTGTTAGCCAATGTCAGCAGAATGTTTTCATTTCTGGCAAATTGCAGTTGTACTTTATAGAATGGAGTATTAGTAATAACTTTGTTGTTCGGGCTTTTTCTGACTAGTGTATGTTTCTTGGCTATCAACTTGAATAGATGCTAACTAGAAAAATGCTATTCTGGCTTTTAAACTGCGTTTGTGTGCAGCTTCTGTGCATCGTCACCTCTTGAGATGAATTCCACTTTTCTTTTTAATCTTTGCTCTTTTATTCTGTGTACTTTTTTTTGAAAAGTGAAAGTTTTGAATGTTTTATAAAAGAATTCATTTACTGCTGCTGCTAATCAGCTTACTGAAGTACTTGCAATAGTAAACAAACACTGCGTGTTTAAAGATGAAGTTTCATCATGTTTGTCCGTTCAAACATTCAAGATAACAGTGGCTCACTATGGAAGAAACTGGAGAAGTGATGGTTTTGTACTCTCATGAGTTCTTCTGTTATTGTCTCGAAGTTTTACACCGAGTGTTGCTGTTGTTCTTTCATGTTCACCTCTCTGCTAGACAAGGACCAAATTTGTACTGGTCCTGCTACAGTGGGATGATGTAGTTTAATGCTACAGTTGTTGACTGTCACGAGTAAAAAGAACCGCATTGGAAAGTCCTCAAGGAAATTTCTCTGTGATTTTGGCTTGGGGATTTTCTCTTGTAAACTAACTTGCAGATTTGCAGGGAGGACAAAAGCTTGGCCTGTTTTCCTTTGGCTACGTTTTTTTACAACATAAAATTGGAGGCACTACTTTTGGAGTATATTTTTAGTATGCATTATCAATTTTCTTAAGTTTGGAATGCATTTTTTGTTGTTGCCTACTGCCTAAGTACTCCAGTTTGAATTTGGTTTTGAGTTGGGGTAGGAATGCTGGGCTGGATTTAGGGAATCCAGAAGAAGTCTGATTCAGCGCAACTTGCATGTGAGGAAGCTGACGTGTATCTGGTTCTAATTTACATTCCTTTAGTTTTACTACTTAGACTTAATTAGATTTATACCACTCTGCAACTTCTGCCTTAGATCGTCTCTGAGTTTGTCCTGTTGCCGTGCACACTGCACTGTGCACCGATCATGCTGTTGTATGAAAAGCTGCTAGAAGGAAGAAATAATAGCCCAGAGCAGTTGCTGAACTTCAGCTTTTTTGTGTGTTGACTTGTGGAAATTGTACCAGCAAGTGTTGCTCACTTTGTGTTGCAGAATGGATACTAAGAGGCTGAAGTTAGGCCTGAATTGTGCAGACATCCTTGAGCTTTCCAGTGAAGTGCCTGCCATTCCCCTCCTGCAGTTTTAGCAGTGGTTCTTCTCTACATCTATATATCCCACATTGAGTTCTACGTAGTTGCTAATATCCCAGTCACAGCGCAGAGTAATGAAAACATTAGTGTTTTACACAGAGCCTTTTAGTTTTGTGCTGGAACAGAAGTTTGTCTGAAGGACAATTCCTGGTGGCCTTTAGACATTTCGTGTTTGGAGTTTTTTGTTTTTCGAATGGACAAAACAACTGAAGCGATGTGCTTTCCTGGCATGAGGATACTCTGAAGAGCTGAGTGGTGAGCTTCCAATGGATCAGTAAGTCTTCTTGTAAACGTGCTTATGGTCATCTAAGGTAAAAAAATAAGATTTGCAAGGAGCTAATTTGTCACTTGAAGACGTGTCACTAATCACTGAACTGCCACAGAGAAGGGAAAGGGTGTAGGAAGTCAGTGCTGTTCATGGGCAGCTGCTCCAGGGTAGGTACTGTGCAACTCTTCATCTGTAAGTGGCATTTGTAAGGTGTTGGTGTGTGGTGCTCCCCCCCCCTAAGCTGTGTTCAGTGGGCTTTATATGAAGTGAACATCTGTAAGGCCTGTGTGTGCATGATGTCTTTTTAATGTTATCAGAGCTAGAAACCTGACCAAATGCTGATTACTGTAGAGATCCAAAAGTCTAGTTTACTATGAGATTTTTGATGCTGCTCTTCTGTTCTTCTTTCCCTAAACCACTCTTACTGGAATTGTATTGATCTTCCGTATCTTCAGGACATGTGGTGGCTAATTTGAGAAGACCACAGTTTGAGATGGTAATGTTTTAGTAACTCATTACTGGAAATGCAGTTTTCCTTCCCATAACTGTGTCAGACTGCAGATGTTCAAACGTTGGGAAGTATTATTTTGTATTTATCTTGTGTAAAAATAAGGATTTTGAGAATTGGTCTTTCAATTATAAACAGTGATATAAAAGCATAATGTTGTTATTGGGGAAAAATATTGAGGGAAGAAGCTAATGAGAGCTTGAACACACAGAACACATTGCGAACGCTGAGTATTTGTCCTGTAACTTGTTGGTTGTACCTCCTTCCAATGAGCAATTCCAGTTCATGGATGTGGGAATGGAGGAGAAAAAAACATGCTGTTTCTTACCCTCTCGGGATAACATACTGAAAAGTCTGTTTTTGGCAAACAGAAGACAATATACTTCGACAAGGAAATGAAGGATCTGGAAACAGCTAATAAATGGCACAAGCAAGTCCAGGGTAAAGCTTTGCATTCTGGTACGCTGTACCGATTCCATAACAACTGAGTCTTCGTTTACATTTTGAAACCCTATAATAGAGGACTACATTTAAAAGAAGGATGATCTTTGATCAAGCCGTTCTTCTTGAACATGTGGAGGAGTTTCATGTGATATCCCTTTTCTACATGTAAGCCTGGAATTGCTGTTCTGCACTTCTTGCCTGTGATGACTGTTATTCTTCGGCAGCAGTTCCTTTTATGTGGTTTAGTTTAATCAATTTCAAATAATTAAACTAGGCTGTATAGTTGGTATGTCTGGTGCAGAAACATTATTGTGCTTTAAAATCCCAGCCCTCATCTATTTTGCAATGAAGCGATGGATAAGTTTTATGAATTAAAAACTGTTCCTATGGTCAGAGCTTATCTGTTGTGTTTAGCAAAACAGAAACTGAAGCTTTCTGGAGGAAAATCTGATTCCTAAGCAGTAGTATTTATGTTTGTCATCCCTCAACAGCCATTAAGGTGTTAAAACTAGATTTGTCAGTTAGTCATTTATTTAGTCAATGATGGGGAAAGGAGTCCTGTTAGTTTTGGAGCAGAATTTGTGGCATAATTCATCTGTTAGTACTGAAAGGAAGAGAAGTATGGAAGTGTGATGTTTCTGTTTGGTAGCAGCGTGATGGAAAAACATGTGTGGTTCGATCATTGAAATGCACCCTGAGTCATCTGCTGGTGCTGCATGAAAACCAAAAGCCTTAAATAATAAAAAGCTGTGAGTAATGACATGTGTGGTATTCTGCTTTTAGATTTACGAACCATATAGGCTAGGAAAATATTAATATTTCTGTGTTTTAAATATCAGTTCATCTTTTTTTCTTTTTTTTATAAAATACTCCAATGGCTGAATTCCTGACCTTCTGCTCTTTGTTTTCCAAAAACACTTCATAGCTGACCTTAAAACGTTCAGAGAGGAGCTTTCTGTGAAATGATATCAGAGCCATCTCATCATTTTTAGGACTTTCTTGAAATTAGGAGTGTCAGAAGGGAAAACTTGTTCCTTGATGTGCTTCCCTCCCACCCCCCATACTCTTATCTCGCCCTTTATTCTCCCTCAAAGTTTATTGTAGCAAGGAAATAAAGAATGAGTAGCACTACGTTTTCAACTTGTTAAATAGGCTGGAAAATGGGGCTGTTGTCTGCCTGGCGCCTAGATGTATTTTAATAGCAGTGGAACACCATTAGCATACTCGGTGGAGGGATGGTAATGCCAAGGAACAAAGTGTCTAAATATTTTTAATTTTTTTAAATTTGTTTAAAATAAATTTTAAAACCTTTTGAGGACGTTATCTGGGCACAGTTGATAAACATGCTGTAGCATCCTTCAGCACAGCAGATGTTTTCTGAGCCAGTGTGGCTTGGGCAGAAACCGGCTGCTCTGAGTTCCGAGCCATGTCAGCCAGACAATGAGTCTTTTCTTTCTGAATCCCTTCTACCTAATTGGTGATACAATGTTTGCAATGATTGGTGGCATTACCTCCAAGGAAATTATGTTTGCTGAAACACTATCTCTTTAAATGTTGTTTGGCACAGAGAGGGAAAAGAATCTTCTTACTAGAATGGAATTTGTCATCAGATACCAACCGCTGCTCTGAAAACTGCAGCTGAGTGAATACCATATTGTTAAGCATGATAGCACATACACAACCATGTGGAACTTGTCAATGCACATGCTTCTCAATGATTGTAGTCTCTGAAACAGGATATCTGGGGCTTCGTGCTCGGTTTGGTCTGTTCTACAGAACTAAATATTTGTTATTGTCTGCGTTTGGGGAGAAATATGGAGAAAATTATTCAGTCATTGTGGGCTTTTCCTGTTTTTATGGCGGGTGATTGGGAATACACAAATGGGAGGTTTTTTACAGAAGGGCAGAATATACTAGCTTGTGAAAACCTGGCCGTTTTTAATGTAGTGGATTGTTTTATTTCATTCAAACACTAACCAAGCTCTTCCTTAGCTAGGAGTGCTGCAGGCTGACTCGTGAAATGCAGGGTGCTTTCCCAGGATATTCTTTCACATCTGTAAGAGCACAGCGAATCAGGGCGTGCTTGGACACATGCTGTGTCACACACGAAAAGCTAGTGCGCTCTCATTTAGGGCAGAATTAGAGAGAAAGGAGTTAGAATGATTCAGAAATACTTTGGATTTGGGCTGTTTTCTGTCATCTGTCCTTTCTCTTACTTGATCGTGTTTGTAGTTATTGCAACATCTTATCCTCGGGTCCGAAAAGGTAAGAAGTAGGAATGCTTTACAACTTCCTGGTTGGCTCTTGCTAACAGGCATGCTGTCCCTCCCGTTGCTCAGGTTCTATCCACCAGATGCCGTACATTCTGGAGTGACTGTTACTCATTTTCCAGATGGCAAAGCAGGACTTTTTGGGAAAGAGAATGTCTTTGGTGCAATGTAACAGTTCTTCCTTTTGTTTACGCAAGCGGGCAAATAAGGAAGTACATTTTTTCTGTAAGCAAATTAAAAGCCTGTGTTTAAGAAAGGAGGATTCAGAAAGTATTATGTTCATTTTTGATTTAAAGACCTTGTGCTGAATCAAAGGATGACTTTATTTAAATACATTGGTTTTATGCACAGAATATGTTAGAACAGAATTACCGTTGTGAAGTTAATTTCTTTACAAGGACTGTGGTGTTAAAATTGAGCTCGCTGACTCCTTCTTCTGTTCTACAGTCCTCAGTGAAATGATTGTAGAGTGACTGTAGAGTGTTTGGAGTCCTGTTGTAAACGGATATAGATCTAAGTTCTTAATGAGCATATGTTTAGTATTTTCTCTTCCCTTGCTGATAACCTGGACTTTATTTATGGTTTGCCATTGAGATTCTGACTTGAAAGATGAGGGATCTGAACATGGGTTTTCCCAGTCCCATATGAGCATCCTAGTTAATGGCTAATGAAATAAAAGGAGAATAGAGCCAGTTATCCAGTGGGGTATTTTACTAATTCATTTCTTTTGTTGTTGTTAAAAAAAAAAAAACCCAAAAGTGATATTTTGCTTCAGGCTGCAGAGAATGTATTTCTCCCCAAGAAACAAACCCCTAAATGATTTACTTATAAATGTCCTTCTTTTGCTGTCGAACCAAAAATGAACTTGCTTGTTTAATTCTTGTGACAAATCTTTAATGTAGTTACAAGTGATGCCACTACAGAAATGTCTATCATCCATAATCCTGAAAGGAGAAGTGATTCTTATTTAACAAGTTGTGAAGTGATTTATTACCCTTTGTTGTTGTTTTTGCTTTTACTTCTGCTCCCATTTTAAACTTAATGACTCATTAATTAAAATTTGCCTAAAAAAAATCCTTAACTGTATTACAAAGCATTCTTGTCCATCTGCTACAACAATATTGTATCCAATGATAATACTTTGATAATGCAGGAATTAAATTTGCCTTGCATGTATTTATTGTTTTGTAAGAGAAATTCTGAAGGGTAGCTGGACAGAAAGGCTTTTGTGTGTTCTTGTGTTCTCGTTTTAAAATTGATTCACTTTATCCCATGCACCAGGCTTAATTTTCCTGTAACTGTGGCAGTAGTAACAGCCTTTGTTTTCTGGGTTATGCCCCTTTTGTCTGTTTGGTTCATGTGGGAACATCTGTTTATTACAGCTATAACTTTACTATGATAAATCTCTGGCCTTTATTTGCTTTCCTTAGAACCAGGATATATCTGGCTCATAATACCAAAGAGCAACAGTTCATCTATGGCTCCATCTGTCTTCTCTCCTATATATATATATATTTAAACCCTAATGTCTCTCATGCTTATCCCGACCTGGAAAGAAAAGAAGTCTGACTTTACCTCCTAATCATGATATAAATGGAGAACCTCTTTCAGTAGTTGTTGCCCTGAGAATTGTCTTGTCAGTAGACAAGGTCATTCCAGTAGTGGTCTAGATTTCAAATACGTTAAAATTCAGCAGTGTTGGCCTTCTGGTTGAAATCCATGGGCTTACTGTGCAAAGACTCAGTCTTTGAGTCAATTTCAGAACACGTGTTGCATAATGCTGGCACAACATGGATTGTTTTGTTATGACATATTTACATAACAACTATTCTTATATACCATAATTGTGAGCTCTATTATTAGAAGTATAGTGGAATAGTTAATTAGCTTTAAAATTGTTGTATTAACATCTATAGTAGTCCTTAAGAAACTTGTTTTGAATTGATGAAATAAGAAAAAAAAAATTAAGAATGTCAGTAATTTCATGGTTTGAATATGAAAGAAAGTAATGGATTTTTTGCTTTTTCAGTGTAAAGAGAAAAACAACTTACAAATTTTTGATCTATCCTCTTAATAAAAATCTACTATTTTCTTTTTAAAGTAGGTAGTTATCTAATCTCGATGGAGACCTCTGAACTATGCTTCTTCCTGACTGTGGTACTCTGTAGACTTCATCCAACGTAACGGCAGTAACTGGTTACATTAATGTCTCCTCAGCTGCCTTTATCCGTTGGACTGAACTTCTCATGACTCTCAACAGATGTTTTGCCTTTAAAGGTCAGTTTAACTTTCTGAACAGACCACAGCTCCTTGCTTCCCAGAGCATGCCAGCATAGTTAAGAATTGGAATGCAGTTTGACATCAGGAATGAAATTTCATGAATTTCTTTGTAACTTCTTTAGTTACTCACCCAAATGTCACATGATAACCCCTTTTCTAATGACTGCTGAGTGTATTTCAAAAGGAAAATGGCGTTAGAAGAAGATTCTATGAATGATTAGAACAAGTTGTTACATAGTTTTAAGGCAGAATCTTTCAGGTTCAAGGTAGTGTATTTTCGTAATGTTTACTTGTATTACAACAGTAGATTGAAGCATGGTCGTGCTGGGTATTGGCAAGTATGTATAATTAAATTCCCATCTAAAACATATGCTGTGCTTCTTCATGTATAATGCTAAAAAAAAAAAACCCAAAAATGAAACCCCAAAACAACAACAAAAACACACACAGAAAACCAGATAATTAATGGCATCTTCTTGAAAGCGGAAGTGGAAGAAGTTGGCCCCCAGAAGATCAGAGAAAGGAATGAAGTTAAAGTAAGCTGTAAGCTCTCAGCAGGGAGAGCAGAGTCATAATTTGCTTTTCTGTTGGAACAGGAGATGTTTTGCTATATAAGAGCTGTACATCCTGTGACCAGCAGAAATCTGCAGCAGGTATTTGGAAGGAAGTTGTTTCTCAGCCATGGACAGTTACTTGTTGGCTCGCACCCGAAGCATGTCAGTTCAGCCTGCCTCACGTAACTGTGCTGGAATGTAATATGGGTGTTGAATCTGTGTTGGGATTCCTGCAAGTATTTTGTGTTTCATATGTTGGCTGTGGATTATGGGAAAAAACATGCAGCAGATTTACATATGTGAATTATTACTGTGCTTATTATGGTGCTCAGTAACATAACTTTTTACTCTGTGATGCAACTTACAACATCATTTGGCATAAGTGCATATATATTTTGTCAATCTGCTGTATGAAAGTTCCATTATTTTACCACTACTAATAAAATAATTTTCATTAATAGTCATGCACAATATTGGGTTCTCCGCCAGCAGCTTTGCTGAAAGGTTCCAAGAATTCTACTGCCTTTGGGAGAGGGAAAACTTATGTTTCTTGCACTTAATTCTCCCTTAAAATCTTAACATCTCGATTTCTATAGGTAGAGGAGCACCAAACAAATTGCTGTATCCACTTGATAACCACAGTGCCATGTTGAAGTAATAGCTTGGATCTTATTTAGCTGTCTTTACTCTTACATGCCTTCCATGTTAATCTTCTTATCTAGCCTTATTTTTTTACTGGTGATCTGTTTGTTTTTACATGCATATGTCTGTTGGATCTTTTGATAATTTGTTCTAAAGTTTTTTTCCTTCTCAAAATACAGTGTTAGTGGTAGTATCTGCTGTTCCACTGGCCTTAATGCAGAAACATTAATGCTGCTGTCTGTTTTTAGTCATACCGTGATGTTAATGGTAATGAGAGATTGTGACAGTAGAAAAATGTAGGTTTTCACTGCTGCTTTTGGCTGTTCACTCCTAGCAATGTGATGGTGTTCAAATGTGTGCACTAATGCTCTCCTTAACTATTTCTTTCAGCTATTAACAGTAGTGTACTTTTGTTTCTGATAGCACTCAAGTCTTTCTGAGCAACTCTCCAAACAAGATAGGTGTATGATTGGAAAGGAAATTGTGAGAGCATGGGTCCAGCATGGAGTGAATGTTGCAAGCCAGAACAAACTTTTAAGGAGTGTCAGAGGTGGACTTCCTTGTAGAGCAGAGTAATGATCACTTAGATGATCTTTAGCAGGATGTAACGTTTGTGGGACCTTCCTGTGCTAGTTTTTGATGGTTATGAGAAGCCAAAAGCGATGTGCCAGCAAGATATGAGATGGCAGACATTGGGCTGCAGTGATGAACCTCTCTGTAGTAACTGTAAGTGTAGAGGTAGAATCATATGCACTCATGTGAGATCATGTTTTCCAGCGGTACTGGTAAGATTTCAAAGAAGATTTCAAGTTTTCTTCTTCAGACCTTTCCTTGTAATTTTTCTAACCGTTATTTTATGAAAAGAAGTGGCAGATATAGGAGCTTTAGAAAGGGTGTATGTTGATCTTTTTCTTATTTTTCTGCTTCCTTAAATTTGTTATGTTGTGATCTTGACCTTTCAGAATTTAATTGGTTTTCTCTATGTACTCTGTACTTATATTTCTGGGTTGAAGAATTTTGCTTTGAGCTGTTTTATTTCTTGCTTTTTTTTTTTTTAAGCCGGTGCTTAAAAGCAAGCATATGAAGGAAAATGGCTACACACATGCATTCATTTAAAGCAAAGATAAAACAGCAAAAAAGACTTCTTGTTTATGACCCACAAACAGCTTTTACAGAGCACTTGTCTGCGTATAAATGAGAAGTCAGCTGTGCATGTACATTCAGACTGAGACTGTGAAAAATTAATAGTTGAAACTTGTATTTAGGGCCAACTGCCAGCTGTTTTAAAATTAGAATGGTTGCAAATACAGAAGAATGAATCAATATTAATAAATGGCTTATAACAGTTTAAATCCTGAAAGGATGGATATATATACGCACACATATATGTAATCACCAAAAGATACCTTAGGATCACAAGCTGGACGTGAGCTTAGCTGCTGATAGCCCTGTGTCCTGGCAGCTGCAGGAGGCAGCCACGTGTTAAAGGTTGCACACATTTGGGTAGCTTTTGCATAATTCTCCACATGAGCTTTGCACGTGTGAGAGCTGCATTCATTCCTAATCCCTGCAATTGTTTTATGCCCTCCAGAACATGCAGATGAGTTCTGGTGTTTGTGATGTGCGTCTCTCTGAGACTCTCTGAAGTCTTTCTTTGAATTTGCTTTACACCTGCCATTGTGGAGGCAGTGTTGTGTGTTCTGTAGGTCTCTGGATTGTGCATAGGGGCAACAGATTGCAGGCTGACAATGAACGTGCAACTCATTGTTGGAATGAAGTTCATGGGCTGACTATTTAATTAAATGTTCATTGTGAGCTGGTGTCCTCATGCTTTTGGTGTTACTGTGAGGAAACCCACTTATATCATTTGTAAAGTAATAGATTATTTTAATTCTGAGAAACTGCACTGAAATTATTTGTACTAATGCAGTGAAATATTTTAAATATTAGATGCTTTTATCCAGTAATTAAGTAGTATACCAGTCTTGTGGTTTTATTTCTGTTTATTTGTTTATTTTGTTTAAGTGTGAGTTTCTTCAGCCTTTTGCTGAAATAGCAAGAAATAATTTGAAGATATTTTGTTTCAGTATATGCCCTCAAAAGTGGAACAAGGAGATTTGGGCCATCAGCTTTAATTGAAAAGTACCTCACTGCCATTTGAGATTTGCTCTTTTGAAGGCATGCTGCTAACAGTGAGAGATGTGGTGAGAACTGTAGTAAAATAGGGGTGGAGGAATGAGAGATAGGTTGCCCTGTGTTGGTACACATTTAGCACAATTTCTTTGCAGTGGTGTGAATTTTCGAGGGGCCGTTTTAGCCTGTGCCTTCCTATTTCCCAGCAGAGTGCTTCTCACTGTGAGGTCCAGATCCTGCTGAGCCCAGAAATCTGCAGGAGCTGAGTGCCTGAGGGTGAGGCTCAGTAAATTAGCTGAGTCTTACCTTTGGAAGGAGGTGGATGGCTCGTGCCTCCCTACTTCCCCAATTTTCTGATGCACTGCCTTGCACCTGGGCCAGCTAGGCTCTTTCCCCCATGTGGGTCAGAGACGTTTGCCTGTCACTGACTGGCAGACATGCTACTGAGGAGCCTTCTGCAATTCAGTATCTGAAGTGGGAGGCGTCCCTGCCTATAGCAGGGGGTTGGAACTAGATGATCTGAAAGGTCCCTTCCAACTCAAACCATTCTATGAAATCAAATCACTGTTCCTGTGCAGCATGTCTTTTTCTTCTGGCTGCTTTCCACTATGCATATTGGGCATGGTAAAGCAGAATTCTCCACGACTGCAAAGGAATCAGAATTTATTTAAACAGTCAGATACTGGTTTTGTAGCCCTTTACAGTCTGTTTATCCAGTGTTGTATCAGCTTGCAGACTAACACAAAGGCTGACCTAAGTGGAACTGTTACAAACCTTTATGATGACCAAATCGTATCAGTTCAGAGATTATTCTTACAATTTACACACACTGCATCAATATACAACCATTCAAATTGATTCAAGTCTTTGTAGAGTTTACTGCAGCTCAACCAAATTTTAAAGAACAGGCTTTTTAATTGGACTGTGTGCATTGGTGGGAACATGTCAGTTTGTGGAGGCAAGAACTTGATGTTTCTATTAATTTTGCATGTGTTTGTTTCACTTGGGAGGTCTCACTGTCATCTACTGACATTCTGTAACTCCAGCTGTTTATCTGGAACCACTGTCTTGCTGAGTTTATGGTAAATGATATTACCCAAGTTTTTGCTGTGAGATCCAAAGATGCAGAACTTATTTTTATTGTTATGCAGTACAGTTCACTGAATTGTGTCATTCTTTTTTGATAGCCATTTCTTATTCTAAATGTAACGAATTATCTAATATGTAATAATCTCTAATAGTCCCAGATACCATTCTTTATATTTAATCCCAAGCCAACTGCTGTGCTGGCTGGTGTGGCTGATTGGTTTTCCTAGCATTGTCTCCTCTGCACGCATTCCTGACAAAAATTCTATCTTAAAGCAGGCAAAGAAAACCTTAATCGAGTAGGCTTTAAATCCAAGATGGTTATCCTGTCTAGTAGTATTACAACTTGTGTAATACTGACACTCAAATGTAATGTGATGGCTTTCTCTGGTATTAGACCAACTGGAGAGAAAGTTCAGTTAGCATAAATAGTTCAGAAGCTTCTGAAGTCAGAGAAGCTTTCAGTTTTCAGTAGGTGCATAGAAAACAGTAAGAGAAAGTGGTGTGTAAAAGGAAACTGTCACTACCTATCAGTAAATAATGATATGAGATTAGTGACTGCAGCCACGTAGAGTGTAATTACTAGTCTGTAAAAACTGTGCTAAACTTAGGAAATTCATGTTCCATGTGTACGCTTTGTGTTCAGAGAAAAACAGGCAAGTGTAAAGAAGGTAGATGGCTCTTCGGAGATTGATTTTCTTGGTAGCATAGGATGTAATAGAAATAAAAGTCACACAGCCTTTTTTGACAGGGAATAATGTATGTGTTGTTTTATGCAGGCAGCTCAGTTGCTCGGCTGTGGTATTTATGATGTTCATTTAATTGTTGTATATCTGTTCCAATCCAACAAAATATTAGGACCTATTGGCTTTGGAGTTGGGAAGGATTATTCATATAAGGAAATTTACATGCTCAGCTTCAGCACCTGTTTGTTTACATTCTTCAGGCCACCCCAGCAAGGTACTTTTCCCTAAGGAAATGATGGGTGCACATGGAGAGCTGTGTTGGTATGGATGTGTGATATAATTCTGATGGTATGTTTCCCTTTGTAGCTGAACTCTGCTGATAAGTTCGTAGTGTATTTTGATCTTGGGATCATCTGTACTGCAGATTTTTTTTACCAAGGCTATGATATTTCCAATGCTTGTTTCCATGAATGTATTGTGAAATTCTATTCACTGTAATTTATGTGGATGTGAAGTCCTTGTTTTGAGTAGCTTTTGTGTACTTGGAGGAGTCTGTCATATTCCAATTTAAATGCAAAGAAGCTCTGAAAGGAAATCTTTCTCAGACCAAAGCTAAACTGAGTTTTCTTAGTGAAAGTTAAGAATTAGACGGTGCTCACCTGGATGCGTAAAAGTTTGCAAGAAGAATCTAAGTGTGTCAGATGATGTGCAATTCAACCAGTTACCCAAGGGCTGTCCACTGCAGCGTTACAGTTAATGCAATGCTAGGCTTGCAAATTAGGATTTACAAGCAAGAGTTAGATGCCTTCGCTCCCTTCTATGAAAGCAGCTGACTGCAGAGGGTAGATGCATGCTGCATGTGCTTGTGGGAATATCAGCTCTTCTCTCTCATGGTCCCTGGAAGAATCTGAGCTCCACCAGCATTCTTTCTGTGAATGTCGCAGTTTCTTTGTAGATGTTTTGTTCTGCCTTGATCTGAAAAAATAGGAAGACAGTGCCATATTTATTTGTCTTTTTCTTAATGACTGAATTAACTAATGAGAAGGCATTCCCTCCTTAGAACAGGAATCTTGACAGAATTTATATCCTGCATCATCCACAACTGAAGTTTTTGCAGAAGGTGGTATGCAGAACGAACACAGTTCAGAGGAAGGAAAAGGAGGTAGGTACTCTACAAGAAACGTATAGGGCCAGGATTCTTTTCATCAAGATTCTCTACTGGCTGTCTGTCCTGTGACTTTTCATATACATTGTCAGTAAATTAGCAGGTCAGACAGGTTCTGCCTGAAAAGAATACACAGACCAAGAATTCTTTTATTTTTAATTACTGGAGTGGATGAAAGCAAGGTGTGGTCTTTGGCCCAGCGTAGAGAGTCAGGAATTGACTAGCTTCTGTGCCTCCAGGTAAATCTCATCTTCCTGCCTTGATTTCTCCAGCTGTGATATAGGTGTGATACTTGCCTCAGGAGGAAACTGGATATATTCCTGTTTGCTAGGTTCCTTAGAGACAGAAATTGTTACGCACATAATATTTCTATTTTAGAAAATTAAGCTTTTTTAATAAACATTTTAATAAGAACACTGATCACATGGCTTCAGTTTGGTTGAGTTGAGTTCTTCTCTTTGTGGAAAATAACTGGAAAACTTCCTCTTAGGATGTCTGCTGCAAGTATTTCCGTGTGATAATTTCTTCAGTTTTGTGTTATGAGGTTTCTGAATATCTAACTTCAGAGAAAGCTCAAGATAGTGAACTTGTCGTGCGACAGAAGCTGATATCTAAAAGATGGAGGGCATTTGACGAATAAGACACATAAGAAAAAAGTTTGAAAACAATGCAGATGAATAAATACTCTTCAAAGTTTTGTGCTCTGAACACTTCAGCGCTTTGACCTTCAACATTTCTCCATTGAAAAGTTTTCACTACTTTCTAATTTCGAACTGTTGGACTCTGAGATATAATTTCCAAGATTATTTGTTTATTCTTCAGAATTAAAAGCTTAAAAGGTAAAAATAGTGTGTAACTCCTCCAGATACCCTTTGGAGAAATGGAGCTTTAAGAAAAACATAAGTATTGCAAAACTTTGCAATATTATGCAGTTGCAACATAAAGAACATGGGGTAAAAGGGGCAAGGTCACTGCTAAGTTCTAATTTTTCAGCACCAGTCTCTCCTTATTTCATTTACTCTAAGAAGCCTGTGATCATAGTTGGAAATATAAAACGTAAATACTGTTGTGGCACATCAGGATTTTGTTGTGTTGACCCCGTCACTGTTGTATCTCTGCCATATTTAATTTTTCTTGAGACATATATTAAATATTTGGAAATGCTTTCTGTTCTGGGCTCTATTCTTCAGTTTCAATGCCGTGGGTTTAAATGGTTAGTTATGCATCCACATATCTTGTGATTTGCATTTCATGTGACTGCAAGTGTGAACAAGAGTGTGTGATATCACCTTAGAGGAGAACGGTTTAACTGCTTTCTCCAGCTGTAGAGAAGCTCTCTCGCCCTGCCCTAGAGGTTGTTTGGTAAGTGCATGCTGTCAATTAGTCTTGGCAGAGCAACATACAAGCTGATGAAAACGTGTTGGGAGTTGAAGTTTGGGCTCGTTATGCATCTGAGCAGAGGAAAGCTGATCCACAGTTTGTACAGAGATTTTTATTTTGCTTTTTTTCCTTCTAGAAACGATTTCACCCTTTAGATGTATAAATGCACAACCAAAATGACAGGAAGGACTCGGAATACTGGGAAATGACAACCGTGTTTACTGGTTTTGTTGCATTTCTCTCTTGTGCATAGCTGTGATTGTACTTTGTAGGCACAGACATCACAGCATTTTATTACCTGCCATGACAAATACCGTCTGACTTACAAGGGATGCAGTGAATTGCTTCCCTAATCCTCTTCCACTATAGCCTGTAGGATTAATTTTGGTGGCAATGTTTGCTTTTGCTTTCTTTGATAAAGGATCATAGCATCATTTAATGGAGGACTTGATTAATGGATATTTAGATCAGAAATGGAAAAGAAGAATGGAAGAGAATAATTTGGCTTTTTTCTTTCTTGGTGTAAGCAGTTTTAACAGTGTCCTGTGTTTATACCATTGTGTGGCGTTGTCTCAAGCATAAGTTTAATTATTCTTGGAATTAGTAAAATATCAACCTCAATAAAGTATGTGATAAATAAAATGGACTATTTAAAAGAAAATAGAGGCCATCTGTTATCTATAGCTAAGCTGTATGTTGCTATTTTTTAAAGTTTTATTTTCATTTTGTAGTTAAATTAATAATATCCATGAAAAACAGAGCATCAGTTCTGTTTTAATGATCTGTGGCAATGATGTTATGAAGAATGATCTTTTTTTTTAAGAAATCATTATGAATCATTGATACACATAAGACTACATAGGTAGCACCTAAGTATTTCACTGTTTTTGACTACGCTGAATATAGTACTTATGGCAAGTGGAGCTGTCTGATCTGCTGGTGTGCAAGGCACAGGGAGGACCGGCAGTGTTGCTCCAGTCCCAGACCGTGGCAGTGCAGGGGAGGGAGATGCCAGGCTTGGATGTCTCCAGCTCTAAAGTCTTCAAGTGTGAGAGCTGAGGCAGAGAGTGGGGAAAGCAGACTGAGGTGAGGTGTCTGAGAAGGAAGGCGTGGTTTGGAAAACTGGAATGGATTTTGGCAGGAGAATATGGGAATTGGGACTGGTTGGGCAACGGTTTGGGACAAGTAGGTACTGGTAGTAAAGGATTGTTGGGAATGAACATGGGAGTCTGAGACTCAGATAGTAGCATTAGCTACAGAAGGAGACTGAGACTGGCATAGGTCAAGTACGGGGCCATATGATCAGCTGGAAAGGGGATAAGACAAAAGCATTTTGCCTGTTTGGTGGGCTGAAGTATTTCAGCCTGGGTGTTAATTCTTGTGGGTACTGGTGTTGTGGAACAGCGAGGATAGTACTGGGGGGGGTCGTTCTGTTTTTCACTTCCCAGTGAGGAAAAACATATATAATCAAATATGGTGTTGGAAAGACCCCTTGAAAGTAGCAATTAAATTCTGCTTCCATTTTCAGAATGTGTGTTACAGATCACTCTGTATCATAAGCTATTTTCATGTAAGAGCATAGTCTCATTTAGTGAGAGGAACAATGCCACTGCAAGAACTATTTGGTATTTTTTCCTGAATTGCTTGGTGTGGAGCCAAAGCTTTATTTTCTACCCACTACTCAAACAAGGCTCAACAGGCAGGATTATTCAATTCCTTGTAGGTTTTTGTATGACACTTACCACTGTACAGTCACAAAGCTTCATAAACCTTTAATTAACCTTTACAACACCCCTTTGATATGATTCAATTCAATCATTATTCAGGACCAGAGCCAGCAAATGTTTCTTTACACAAAATGAAGTGAGGTCCTGTGGAAATAAGTAGCCTGTGAGATCATCAAACATGATTATACAGTAAAACTGTGGAAGGTTGCCAAATAGGGGTTACCCCCGAAAATCCTTTTCTTGGCATTTTTTAAATTTGCAGGTGTTTGATTTTCAGTCATGGTAAGACTCTTCAAACAGTTCTCTGTGTTAAAAGAAATACATATAACAGTATTTGTCTTGAAAACCACTTTCTAAGATGTGTAATGGAAAGAACACAACATCTCCAGCTCAGAATTTTTGGCTTTTTTTATTCATCATGTTTAATAACCTTTATACTACTTCTGTCTCTAAAAACAAAAGCAAAGAAAACCTGCACAGCTAACAATACTGGCAAAACCAGACTTGGCTCTGGTATGCATGTATGCGTTTCAGTTCCATGTAGCCCATAGTGCAGCTTATAGTCAGGGCTGTTCGCACTTGCTGGACTCATGCTTCCAAACCAATTACCAAGGCTGACATAAACTCAGTTATGCTGAATATTAAGGTTCTAAACTGAGAGCCTTTGATTTTGGGGATATAAAGCATACTTTCATGCATGGTTTAGATGCTTTTGTTTGTGCATGTTCTGTCTGTTCATCTCTTGATTTGTCATCGTTTCAACAAATCAGTAATTCAGACCAATGAAATGATTCCTTATTTAATTGTTCGTACCCAGCCTGAGCAATCGTTTCCATGTGACTGTTCAATTTCTCTAACTTCTCTTAGCAGCAAGCCCGGACTTTTTGGCAATAGTATGACTTATGTAATTAAGTTTTTGCCCTTCCATTTCTCTCCGAAAAAATCTACTTGTATGTAATTGAAAATTGTAGTCTATCTTGAAACTGCACTAAACTTGCTTAAGTTGGATTTTCTTTGCTGCCTGATAAGAATCACTTCAGGAAAAGACTCGTGTTCTTCTAGATGTACAAAGCCCTTCTGATGGTTTTCTTAATATTATTTAAGGGTAAGTAAATGACATTCTTAAGTTGATAATTGCAATATTGGAAATCTTAAGATGAGTTGATAAAAAGCTTAGCTTGAAATTGGACGTGAGTAAAAGGTTCTTTACTGAAGAGGGTGGTTGGGCTCTGACAGAGGCTCGCCAGAGCGGTGATCATGGCCCCAAGCTGCTGGAGTTCAAGGAGCATTTGAACAGTGCTGTCAGAAATACTGTTTAATTTGAGGTGATCCTGTGCGGAGCCAGGACTCGATTGTCCTTGCGGGTCCCTTCCAACTTGAGATATTCTATGATGCTATTATGCTTTCTTTTTCAAATAACTGTAGGAGGTTGTACTTTGTATAGTGAATTAGTTTGCATATTCTTACGTATGCTTGCTGTATTTAATGGTATCGTACTAGCAGGATGAGTCTTCTGAAGTATGGTCTTGCAATAGTTTAGCCTTATTTTAAAGATTAGTAATTCTCTACTGCCTTATTTCACAATGAGATTGGATTGTTTTTGTTTCTAACCATGTCCCCAAATGGAACTTGATACACTAAGTGTGAGCCGTAATTTTATGCTGTGGGTGGAAGGCTAAACTCAAGAGTTAAGTACAGTGTTCTTTCTGTCCTGCCAGAGTCTAGGTTGGTGAAAGGACAGAGTGAAGTAAAGTTCTGTGCAGTGGATATCTGGACAATTTAATTCTAGTTCTGTACTATCACATGGTGATTACCTAGCTTTTAATTAATTCTTATTTAAATTCTTATTTAAATTTTGCTAATATACAGTGTAGCAGCATCAGTGGTATTAGGATCCTCATTTAGGATTGGTGTGATATAATTAGAAAAAAGATATGAATGAAGAAAGTTTGTTCTGTGAATAACACAGTACATGCTGGCGTGATATATTGTATTTTTCAATGCTGTTGACCTAGAGCTGTTGCTGCCTTTTCTTTTTTCCCCTTGTCACTCAAGGTTCAATGTATTGCAGATTTTTGATAAATGTGGTTCGTGCTTGTATTTTTTAAATCCTAAGATGGTGTACTGGCCTTATGTATGTAGGATAAGCTGAATAAAAAGAAAAGGTTTGATTGACCTCAGCAGATTGCAGGAGTGACCTACACACCAGCAGCATAATGGGTGAGAGGTGAGGAGAGTGAATTGAATCGCAGCAGTAATAATGGGACTTAACTCTTTGGAATCATGATACCCAAACCAAAATGTACCTTGTGATATTCGGACTATCGGGCAAGAAATGTGCAAGGGCTAGACGGGCTTAGTTGGCAGTTGTTCTCTGCTACACTTCAGCTCACCTTCTACAGCTGTTTTTTTCTTGCTTGAGAACTGGGATCTGTCTCAAAAGGAAATTTTCTCTGCAGTGGAGTCTTATCAGGAGAAGATGTTGAGACTGTTAGGGCTCCTTTCCGCTTAGCCATCAGTCCTGTTGCAAAACAATGTCTCTATTACCCTGTCATCTTGAAGGAGGAGTATGTAGATTCTGTTATGCTCAGGATGACTTTGCCTGTTTCTAGCACCCTGGGGAGAAGGTGATGTTTTACCAGTTTAACAGAAGCAAGTTTTATGTATCTTAAGTCTTTATTACTGTAGCTGAGAGGACCCGTGGCTCAGAGGAAGGCAACAAAAGGTCAGGAGGCAGTTGACCAAGACAGAGAGATAAGGCAGAATATTTTTATTGTTTGGAAAGCACTGAATTGAAAGAGTGGTGGATGTGAGTTTTGGGGAAACTGTGTGAATTAGAATCAGTGACACAAAAGCCTTTGTTTGTGAAAGGAGGAAGAGGGTATTTGCAATTTTAAAGCACTTTTTGAAAGGGAACTGGAGTTAACACAGACTATTAGTTTCAGCTTTGCATCTGCCAATGGCACCTTGGTCTGGTGACAGGCAGACACTGACCAGGGCCTTCAGTCATGCACAGGGTGACTTCTTTGTGGTAAATCACATGCTAACATTTGGTTTTAAAATGTGATTTTTAGCACTGCAGGCCCACATTGCTTTTGTACTTTCCCTGTTCTACAGCTGCCTCTTCCATTAAAAATGGTGAGTGACAGTTGTCACCACTGCATGCCGTAAGAAAGGCTGTGCAGAGAAATGATAGGAGATGTTTTGTCAGAAAACTGGAAATAATCAAAGCAAGTGTCCTTTATTTAAAATGTGAGAACTTTTATTTCAAACCTCGTTTCCCTTTCTAACAGGTTGGGGGGGCGGGACACAAAGTAAGAAAAATTATCTTTTTCCATAAAAAAAAATGGAGACAGAGTTTTCAACATTTTCTGTGTTTATTTTTGAGATTGAAAATGGCCTTTCTGGAAAGGAAAATGTCTTACCCCGTGGACCTGCTGGACTGGAAGTGGTAATTCTGATCCATTTGGAAAGGCGGGTTTCAGCTTCCTAGCAATGTTAGTGCTTGAAAAGGCCTGAGACGATGAACTTCTGAAACTGATGAAATGTCAGGACACCCCTGTTCCAAAACTACTGAAAAGTTTTCCCTTATAAAGAGTTATTGGAAGCGTTTTTTCTGCACTTCTGAGCCCTGTAAAGTTGTACGTACGGACAACTAGAACTAAAGGAGTGAATACATCTTTTTAACATTCTCCACCTGTGATACATAGTACGACATGCATGTATCTGTACAGATATATAATATACATAAACACATTGAATTTTTTTCTTTCTTGTATTATTACTTTGAATAATGCAAGTATAACATGGATACATGTATGCAGTAGTTCTTTTTTTTTTTACTGTTTTCTTCTGCTTGATCCAGAGGACATTAGATCCATCAGCATTGTGAGTAAAGACACTGTTCCCTGGGTAGCTGGTTTGCTTTTGTTTAGGATAAGTGTATGTTTTCTTTGTTGTGGTTTTTTTTTTGGCTGTTTCTTTTTTAAATTTTATTTTATAATGGTAAAATAATTCAAGATAAAATGCTTTTTCTAATAGTAGAGAACAAGACCCTCAAATGGAAAAATACAGTCCTAAAAGTTGAATGAAACTTCTTTTTAACTTAATGAAACAATAGCTTGAGAGTTATATAATTGGATCCTGTAATAAATGCTTATTAACATTCTCATTCTAATGTCTAGGATAAGTAATTACTGTAATGTTTAAAAGCCAAAATTAATTTGTTTTGTGACAAAAGTTGTAATTGATTGTACTGCATGGTTCTTAGCAAGATAGCATTGGAATTCATTTTTATAAGTCATTTTTAAAATGACTTATAAGATTATTACCTGCGTTGCCTGTGATGTATTCAGTCTTTGTGCAAACAAGGTCAACTGCGTACGCTTAAGGAGATTTACATACATTGACATGTAAGTTGAGTTAGGCACTGAGTATATCTGATCTCTCGCCAAGCTAGCAATAAAGGGGAAATCTTTTCAAAGACTGTAGCAATCTTAGAGCCCTTTGCTTTATTTCAAACCCTGTAATTAGTGGTTTCTGGAAACTGGATTTGCATCTTCCCGAAGATGAGGGATATGCACAGTAATTTTGAAATCTAGCCTTTAAACATGGTCTGGCTCCTAACTTTCCCAAGTAAAAAGTGTTTTAGATGCCTGAGCATTTCACATCAAGCTGACTTAGGACTGGCATTTTTCTTTAATGCACTCTTTCCAATTTTCTCCCTCCTCTCTCCATCACTTTATATTTTAAATTCTAGGGCACGGCAAATTTAACACTCATGTGCATCTGGAGACTGGTGATATTCTTTGTAGCTAAAGATAAATTATGTTTCTGATTATCATCAACCCTTCAGAAATTTAAATTAGTATGCAAATAAGAGGAAAGATTATCAAGATTTTAATTAGCAACTAACAATTTTCCGACCTAGATAAACAAGATTTATCTGTTATGTATTCTATCTGCATTTTAAAGGGTTTTTAACCCAGCTTAGGAGAAGAAAAAAAACAGTAAGTTGTGAGTGGCAAGGTAGTACATGGAAATGAATAACGTTTTTTGGTAAATCTGATCTCTGCTGTTCTGTTTGAACAAGTAGTCAAAGAATGAAGTCAAGATAAATCAGGTACTAGTGAATGCGTGTAGACCATGGAACCAATCACCTAATTCATCGCCTCCACTGCCCTGCAGTTCTCTACAACTGTAAAATAGATATTTAGTTTTAGAACGATCAGCAGAATGTGTACTTTGCATACTGCTACTTTCCATTCACTAAAACACTTGTAAAAGGCCTATAAGCTTTGAAACAAGCAGGCGTTATAGATTTTGTGCTGCAGTAAGAGAACAGGTCTCAAAGGTGTAGCTGGCTGAGGTCCTGGGTCAGTGTGATCCAATTGATGGAAGCGAAGTGGGTTGCTACCTGAATTGCCACCTGCATTTTTCTGGACATGAGAGGTACCTGCTGAGGCAGCAGCTGCTGCCAGTGGCATCATGTAGTGCCTCCTGTGCCCATTTTCTATTTTGATCCTGAGAGCTAGGTGCTGCTAGGAAATAAAGTGAGATTTGCTGCGAATGTTCATCTGCCTGTATTTACCCCTGCTTCTTCTGTCCTCAAACCTTTGCCTTACTTCACTGTATGGTACAACAGTAAAGTGAGTTTATCCCGGGGAGGAGATAAATAATGCTTTCTGCAAGCAGCTTCCTTGTCATCTAGCTCTGAATTTCCTGCATGTTTCATACGTGTTAGCTCTATCTTTTTATTGTACCTGAGAGTATTCAAAAGCACACACTTCATCTTGCTTAGATGAGAATTTTTAATCTACTTTATTTTTCGTGTAAAATATATTGTAACTACAGTTTAAAAAAAAAAAAAAAAAAAAAAGGTTGGTGTTAAGTGCAGCAACTGCAACTGAATGTCAGGAAAAGGAATAGTAGTATTTTTTCCTTCAGGCACATCGCCACCTAGCAGCTGCTGACTAAAATCTCTTTTAGTTGAAGGGAAAAGGTAGAACCTGTATCCAAGGTACTCTTGCTTTACTCCTTCAACCTCTTTCATTAAGGATGTTGACATATCAGCTAGGTGATAGAACACAAAAGCCTTCCCAACTTCAGGTGCTGTAACATCTATTGTTGTGCATGCAGAAATGGGAGTAAAATGGGGTAATACTGTGTGGTGTTCTACATCAGTTAGTTACTCTTCTATTAAGACTGTATTTTTTTCTCTTGGTTGCAAAATTGGTCACTGTCAAAATGGTGTTCTGTGCCGACGATCACCAAGAATGAAATCCGAGTCATGTGTCCAAGTGAGCAGATTGCAGATCTTTCTTCTACAGTGTTGATTCTCAGCGAGTGCTGTACATTTTTCCATTGAAAGGTGGTGTGTGGAATGGAGTGTGAATCAAAGCTGTTTTTGTGGGCTCTTCAGCGGTACTGCCTAAGGCAGTAGCAAGAATGAGAGAAGAGAGTAAGGAGGCAGGCAGGAGGGGAGAACCATGGCAGAGAGGTAGAAGGCTGGTCAGGCTTGAGAACATCAGAGAGAAGGCAGATAAGAATGCTCCATTGTAGGTAGCTTCTTGAAACCATTTGTTCTGAAGCAGCTCTATATTTTTAAATGCTGTAAAAATCATATGAACTCTTACTGTTAAATCTAGTATTATGGATGTGATATATGCAGGAATTGCCAATTTTTCCTACATTCGGGTAATCAATACACAAGTATAGATTAACTTTTTAATAAGATTCCTGTTATTGCTTAAATAAATGAGATTTATGTATTTTTATAGTAGAAGAGTTCCACCAGCATTTAGGAACCAGTAAGTGACTCAATAATGTATGTGCACTGTATGTTGTTGAAAGGGCATGTTTGACAAGATTTTTTTAAATCTGAAAAATGCTCTCTTCTGCTCACCAGCCATTAGTCACCCTGGTTATATCAGTGCCAGTGTTCTCGCTGGGTCAAGCGTTTGCTTTCACAATGTATCTCTTGATCATCCTTCTTTGGTCTGCGTTGGAGTGGTCTTGGCCATAAGCTAGATTCTGTTCAGATGAGAAGCTGATGGAGGTTCACCAAAAGTGCTCCTTATGTGCTCCAGCTGCTAAGGGACATCGGTCCATTTATCTAAACATAAGCTAGTCCAGAGAAGGTATATGGAGTTTAGATGCTGAGTCTGCTGTGCCAGTTGCTTCTCACAACATCTGTAGATGTACCACTGTATTCTGCAAGGGGGAAAGTTTCGTTTTCTTGTAGAAAAGGCAATCTTGTCTAACTCCACCTTAATGCAGACACCAGCTGTCAAAGTATGTATTTGGTCCCCTGGTTTTGACAACCATGATTTATCTACTTAATAGAACCACTTTGGTTTTGCTTTCCTTGCCTCAGAATACTTCCATGGAAAGGCATTCCTGTGTGAAGACTGTCTTTGCTTTCTCTATTAAAGGTGAATTTGAAGATCACAAAGACGTTGAACTATCTCATCTGTTTATGTGGGCTAATTAGAGTCAAATTTGATGTACTTAAATGTGAAGTCCAGAGTGATTCAGAAAGATGTTGTGTGGGTTTTCAGTTACCTCTAGGGGATGCTGTTGTGTTAAAAGTTCCAGTGTACTAAACATATTATATATAGCTTTGGGTATTTATCTGTCTTATGGAAGAAAAGTGCATGCAATACTAAGAGAAGTACTTTAGATAATATCAGATAGAGATAGCATGGCACGTAATTGTGGTAGCAACTATCAATGTACGGAGAAAGAAGTAAGAACTATCCTGGGATGATGTTAATAACTATGTATGTCACATCTAACGTGGTGATGCATTGATTGATTTCAGCTCAGTGGAAGATACCTCAGACTGGTGAAGTGTGTGATGAACGGCAGTTTGAATAGAGTAGTTGATAATTCTGTGCTTTTGAGAACGGACTCAGTGCTTTACAGGAAACCTGTTGGTAGTTAAGGCTAACGCCTGCTAAACTTTTGGCACTGCAATGCTTGAGATACATTTATGTTTGTATTTTTTCTTCCCTATTCTTTCACCAAGTGTTCTTTTACTTTCAATATTGTATTTGAGAAAGTCATAAAACTTCCAGTGTTTGGTACCAGTTCACTATTAGTTAACATGAAGCATCTAAGTTCTTTCTATGAAAATTGACAAGTGTTAATCATACCATATACTGAAGCAATTCATACAGAATGACCATCATTGTCTAAAAACCTGCAGACCAGTGGCACTGGTATAATGAGTAAGAATTCCTTATTAGTGTATGGATAATGATACAGAGCAGTTAGTGATTTGTAGGCAATATACAATACTACTTTTCCGAACAATTTGAAGAAAAAGTTATCCTTGAATATAGAGGGGAATTTACACTGGACTTTGAATGACATTGTCAGTGTATAGCTAAAACATTATGTGCAGACCACTACTCTAAAGTTTAGAATATTACTTTCTTTCCTTCTTCATCATCTCCAGTTCCTGTAAAAATTTTAAGTATTCTAAACTGGAAAAATCAAATGCTTCTCTCTTCTTATCTTTTCAAAGGATCCATAAAATGTTGCTAATGATGCAAATTCAGCAATGCAGTCAATATAAAAAACTGTACATAGCACTAATATTTTTCACAAAAGTTTTGGAATGCTTACATAAGGAACTTGAATTTCATGCTGAAGAAACTTGTTTCTTTTTGTTAACGTAGGTATAGATTTTTGTCTCAGTTTGTAACTTCAAACACTAACACTTCTCTCCATGCCCTTATTAAGTGACAATCTATAACACTGATGTACAACAGCTTGGAATTTTGTATATGCACAACATGATCTGCTACTTAAAACTTCTGGCCACCATACTTGAAAATGATAGTGTTCTTCATTAAAATCATTTCTCTCACTAGAAAGCACTATGTATTACTTTGGTCTGGAGATGCGTGATTGCAACTTAAACAGTAACAAATCCTGTGAGGCAGAAAAAAAAAAAAAAAACAACAGCAACCCTTCTATTCGATGCTATCTGAGAAATGTATTGTTACTTCAGCACTGAGCTTTTCCACCATGTTAGTCTTAAAGATTAACAATACTTCTAGTAAGGAGAGTGCCTTTTTTGCATATAAATAATCAATAAAAGACTTACAGACCTTCATCTTCTCAGTAAAGCAGATTTTCTTTTAGGTAGCTGATTTCCTGAAGTATTAAATTCAGCATTCTTCAGTGGACATCCTCCTTCAAATGAAGTATGTAGGTAGATAGCTCACGGGACTGTTTCTCATGTTTGAAGGAAGGAGAAACCTTATTTGAGCTCTGGAGAATCCTCTTTGGAGATAAATTTCTTACTCCTATTTATCAGTAGTAACTTCACTTGAGTGTTCAAGTTGTACTTTTCAAAATGCTGTGGCAAAATGCCTCTGTAATGCACTAACAAAGCAGAGGAATTCCCAAAGTGGAAATTAAAGTTTGTTACTGATTCTCACTGACTGCATGCTCTCCTGTGTACCATTAAAATTCTCCTTTCCAGGAAGACAGGGAAGAATTACCGTCCAATTCAAAGAGGAGAGAGAGACAGAGGCAAGATTAGGACTCCATTAGCCTTTTTGTTTGTCTTAGACCCAACTTCTCTGGAACTTATTTCTCTATTTCTGTCGAATCAGCCTTCAGGTGTTGATTAGCCACAGGAAGTGCAAGCTGATGCCTGCTAGGTTAGCACATGCTTACCTCTATGCAGATGTTCTGCCCTCTCCGGATGAGTCACGCGCATCTGTACAAGCAGCGCCAGCCTTTGTGGTCAAGGTTAGAACTGCAGAAGGGCTGACCGCATCCTGGGATGAGACCAACTGCTGTAGAAACCTCCATCATCTGCGCCACTTCATGCGGAGCTGTAGCAATTGCTAACAATCCAAACAGAATTTTTGACTACTAACATACCTGAAAGGAATCAAATGTAGTGATGTACTGATGGAATGGTAGCAGTGCGTGTGGGCGCGCAGTACCCGTGCACACAGGTAAACCCTCAGTGTCATGTTTCCCTAACCAGCTGCCTGTGTCAGACTGCAGCTGCTGTTCTGCTCTGCCACTCTTACATAGCATTATTTTTCACTGCAACGGTACAAGGCAATGTCTGAGGTTGTGCTGGGAAATACGGCAAAAGAGTAAGAGAGCTAACGAATGTGAAGAGATGGCCGCGCTGTGCTGTGGTGGTGCAGCAGTCAGGCCGCTGCCCACATGGAGGCCTCCCGGCAGCTGTGCCGCCCTTGCTTCCCGCTCGCGGTGGCAGAGCTGCTTCCTGTCAGGGCGGCTCTGACATGGCCCCTGCTGCACAGGCCCCTTCTGTGCAGGCTCTCCACCTCCTCCTTCTCTTTCTTTCAAACACTTAGTGTATTTAGAGCCTGATCTTGTACAGAAAATATCCCTGACATTTGAAGAGCTCCAGGGATTCACTGAGCATGCTCAGTCCTCCCCGCCTGATAGAGAGAGGAAGCTGGTTTACATACGAGTCATACCAAGCATAGCCTGCATGTCAGTGCAGTTAACTTGCAGCGGGCTGTGAGGAGAACTAGTGTGTCTTTGTCCTAGGAAATTTCCCTTGTTTCTGTTTGCTTTTTCTTTCTTTCTTTTTTTTTTTAATTTGGAAAAAGACTTGAAAAGTTTTCAGACAGTTTTCTTTGTACTGAAAGACGCAATATACTTTTAGTTTGCAAAGTTTGGAAGGGAGTGTGTGTGTTTTAATCCCTCCAACTTTCCTTTAATATACTTTGTTTTGATTAGCGAAGGCTGGGCCTTGTGCTAGTGAAGTTTCGGGGGCCGGGAGCGTCCTCAGCACCATTTGCCTGGCTTCCTTCTCCCTGAATCTAGGTGAAAGCAAACAAGCTGGTCTTTTTTGCTAGCCCGATAAATGCTATTTATGAAGATGGACCTGTTGAACTACCAATACTTGGACAAGATGAACAACAATATTGGCATTCTGTGCTATGAAGGTAATGCTTTCATTTCACAAAGCTCTTTTGTCGGGTGTGTTTTATGTTGTTTGTAAGCATGGATTTTTCCTCCTGAAAGGAAATCTCTATGGTTGGCTTTAAGATACCTCACAGTCTGTGTTATTAGTACGGCTTTGTTTAAGGGCAGGACTTTTTTTTTTTTCCTTTTCACATAATTTTTTTTTCCTGTATTTTTTTTTCTTGAAGATAACATTAGTTAGATTCATTTAAAGACTGTGTTGCTTCTGAGACTGCTAGGCAGAGTGTTTGTTGGTAATGTCTGCAGCTGTGAAGGAAATAGTTCGTAATATGGGGGTAGGTATTAATTTACATTTCTGCTTGTAATCCTACCTAGCAGTCAGGCACCGCCACTTTTAGATGGAGGAGATGCTTTTATACAGTGTATCTCGAAATAATTTTTACATCGATTCAGCAGTTGGGTCGCGAACAATGAAGAGTTTGAGTGCACGGCCATGGGGCTCACAGAGGCGCCGTGCTGCAGAGCACAGAGTAGCCCATTGTTTGACTTCTCATTTCCTGCACAGCTCAGAGAAAGCCCTGGCTGCGAGATGCCTCCCCCTCCTCCATCGCGCACACCCCTCCTTTCCCAAGAACCACCCCACGCTCCCGTCCCCTGTGGAAAGAATTACACAACCAGTTGGAAAATGTAATTTTTTCTCTCTGCTGGACTCTGAATTTTACCTATGTTGTCTCCAGCTCATGTAGGTTGGCATTTGCTCTTCATTTTGTAAGCATTAATAGTCCTGTTTTGAAGTTGCCTGAGGTAATAGAGTAAAATAAGTTTCTTAATCTTAGTGGAGTTTTATCTACGTGCAGTTTGAAGAAGTGGTTATGGCTTGGCTTTGACTGGAAAGAAAGGCACCACAGAGCTAATTCGGCTTGGCAGTAGAACTGTTTTTGCTGTAGCCACACACAAGCCTTACAGAAATCTTTCTTCTGATTCAGCAGGAACATTTTCCATGTTCATTTGGAAAATAAACTTGCTGTAGTTGTTAGAGAAGAAACAATAAGGAGTACACATAGGAATAGAAAATATGTATTCATATGTTCGAAAAAAGGACCAGGCCAGAGCTGAGCTTCTCTTTGGAAAGTAACATCTTTTCTACTATTAAATCAGAATGGACACATTTCCTTCCTTTGGGAAATGGAGGAACTACAGAACTGTTAATATTTGATTCTTTTGTTGCTGTTGTTCTTTCTTTCCTGCTCAAATATGGAGATACTTGCTTGAATGAAGCTGTTTTAAAGAAGATTGAGCGTCCGTATCAGTACTGAGTAATCCAGAACTGAGATAGTGCAAGACTAGTTGAACTTCCAAGTTCTTTCCTACCTGTGTTTTCTTCATTATAGTTAGGGGACTAATTAAGAAAAGACAACTTGAAGGATTCTTTAACTTTTCATTGCTCTCTGTAGCAAGCAGTGCTTTGTTTGGAGGCAAGTGACAACTTCTGATGAAGACCATGAAGTTTGCTTAAAATTCTACTTACGTAGTACGCGTTCCTGAATGTTTTGTTGACTAAGGCAGAAAAACTGTAGTTTTGGCTCACTAGTTCAATTCATTAGAATTATGCCTAATTTTAATGGGTGATTCTTTCCAGATCCCTTTTCCCACCCTTTTCTCCATTAATTGTTATTTGAATACATCTTAGCTTTAGAAGTTAAAAGCTGCTCAGAGTACTCTACTATAGCAGTCTTTGTTTAGCTTAAACATCTGTTGCTATTTTCCTTATTATGGAAGTTAACATTTTTAACACTAAAGTAAACACACAAAAAATGAGGAAAAAAAAAGCAAAAATTCAGTGGTGTTTATAGTGAGGTGTTTATATCCCAGTGGTTTAAAAAGTATAAACAGTCACTGACAACATCTGCACTGAACTCTATGGGTGTTTTAGAGATGCCTACAGATCTTCCTCTGCCATAGTATTTATTTTGTAAGAGTTGTATCAGCTGTGATGGATCTTGTCTTTTCAAGGACACTGCAGTAGTAGTAAGTATACTGAGAACAAAGTGCCCTTTCAGACTCAATTAATTAGGATTTATTGAAGGTCATACTTGAACTACTTATAAGTAGATGTCTTCCTAAAAAGTATTTTTGCGGATGTAGACACAGATATATTCTGTGAAAATAGGTTTGAAATTTCAGTGGAAAGAATTATATGTCTTATCTAGATTCATATTATATGTATGGACCTATATCCTACAGGAAATAAGTGAGATGACTTCCTTATTCCTTTAGATATTCTCCTGAAGCTCTTGCTGCTTCCTTATTGAGAGGATTTGTTTGCTGGTGAAATGTACCATTGTCATTTTATAACGTTTACTCTATTTTAAACTTCCACCTCCAGTCACAAGCCACTGGAACTATATGCCATTGATTTGTAGCTGTAGCTCATACGTAAGAGATGTCCTGATGTTTAGAAATGGGAAAAGTTCTTCCATTGTGTGCCTTTGTCAGTTCTTTAGTTCAACATGGAATAGAAGTGCATGGTTTGCATAGCATGAGGACTCCTCCTTGGTTTTGCCCAGCAAGAGTTACAGATAGCAATATGTAGTCTGCAAGTTTTAGGTTACCTGAGTTAATCTCAGCATTTGGTAAGCCTTCTTGGACTAGTAGGTGCAAGAAACCTCAGATTTGTCTTAATTTCATTCCATTCATAAGAAATAGTGTCATGATCACACTCCAGGGAGTATGAGACCATTTATTCACAGAGTGCCATTCAGTTCATAAAACATATTTCTCATTTTGCCTTGCTCAGTGGAGGTTTACAGGAAGAGGGCATAATGATGACTAATATAGAAGGGATCTGCTTTGTGGACAGAACATTGGCTTTTTGTGAGAAGGGGGAAATGGCAGATCTAGAAATTCTGCCATTAACTCCAAAGAAGGTGTTGAGGTTTCCATAGGAGCGCTTTGTGCTCCTAGCTGGAGTTGACAATTTTTTCAAACATAAGATATATTTTTAAGTTTATTTATGTTTCTTTTAACTGTGAGAGTGGTCAAACACTGGTACATGTTGTCCAGAGGGTTTGTGCAATCTTTCTTTGGAGATAACTCAAAACTCAACTGGACACGGCCCTCAGCAACCTGTCCTAGCTGACCCTGGTTTTGTGCAGGAGGTTTGGACTTGATGATCTCCAGACACGACATCTAGCCTCAGCTCTCTTTGATTCTGTAATATGATGGAAAGCTTTGCACATGTGTGTAATTAAGACAATCCCAGCCAGCATAGAAATTATAACCAAGGATGAGGTGAGAGTTTTTGAATAGGAGTTCATAACTTAGAACCACAGAATAAGTCATTTCCTTTCCTCAGGGTGGCTAGTTCCGTGCTGCTAACTTGTGTCCTTTTGAGCACTCTCTCAATATTATTACTAGTTTTGAGCTTCTCGTGATGCTCTGTGATAAAATCTCATTTCTAAGTGATGCTTTTGGAGGAAAACCTCAATTTAATGACATGGCCTTTTTAACAAGTTGCATTAAAAAAAAATATGAACTTTTGAGTTTTCACCAGTGAAAGCTAAAATTCCAAATGAGACAGTTTAGTTTCAATGATTGAAAAGTGATAATGGAATTAGCATTTTAAGCAACTCACTGTAATTGTGCAGTAGAAAGGAAGAAATAATTACAGAGGCTTGTTGACTCAGCATCTTGATACTGATTTTTGGTGGGAATACATCTGACATCCTCCGAAACATTTGCTGCCAGTTACCAGCAATGGCCGGCCTAATGAGTAGTGCTTTCAGATCATTGTTTTCTTCCTAATGAGCTTAGAGACATCAGAAAACTCTTGGGAGACTGTTGTCCTCGCTGAGGTGAAGAGGCCATGAAGCAGAGCCATTCTGTACCAGACTGGCATTCCCAGTGCTTCATATCAAATAACAAGCACTTGATCTGGGCATGTATTCAGAGGTAGAACATCTGTATCTTGTTTTGCAATGGAAACTCACTTAACTTTAGCTTAATATTCTTTCTCTGAAAGCCTTGTGTGTGAGGTAATGGCAAGAGGGCTTTGGGTTAAACAAAAACAAATCACAGGTGATTGTGCTCTTTGACTAATCCAGGGGCACTGTAGCCAGTTCTGGCTCCCTGTTTCAAATAGAGTATGTATGAGAAGGTGCAGTCTCCAAGTAAAAGATTTCTTTCATTTTCTTGTTTATCTGAGGGGCTGTACAGATGGTTGTATGTTGGAAGGCAGATTTCTGTCTTCCTTCCTCTCTCGCATTTTCAAGTGCTTTGTGTTATTATTGCATTCTCAAGGCTTGAATGGCTGTGCTGGGAAAGGTATAAAGAAATGCAATAAGATGCTAAGAAATCCCCCAGGCATGTTATGAGACTTGGAGCACTTGAAATAGTTATACAGGGTTCTCTGGACAGTCCAGAAGACTGGAGTTTTTTAATGAAGAAAATTGGATCCAGATTTATTTAAAACAAAACAAAAACAACAAAAAACCCCAACCCACCCCTTTCTGGTTTCAGGACAGCTTACATCAGTTAGTGGCATATTACATAATTATTTCTCTGACTTCCTGTAACAATGAAGCATTAGTTGGCTACAGTATTGAACTTGCATAGCTATGTATTGTCTTAGGGCACTGCAAGCCATTTTGGATATACGTACATCTTCCCACAAGGGTCAGTGTAGATGTTTGATGCCCATTGTGGAGCCTGAAATGGTTTCTGCTAGCTTCATTTGCTTTTAATGAAATATAACCTGCTTTCTTAAGTTCTAAAGAATAGTTTCCATCAGTTTTCTTTGCTGACCTTGCATTTTACCCTGGTATTGTAACATCAGTTTCTGCTATTAACTCCAAAGTTTGGTTTAGTTTCTAAATATATAAAATTACTTTAATACTATCCTTCTGTTGAGAATTAGTGATACAATAAATGGGCCAGAAATCTGTCTCGTAATGATTTTTGGGCTTGTTTTTGTGTT
Source organism: Pavo muticus (assembly GCA_016647715.1). Lineage (NCBI taxonomy): Eukaryota > Metazoa > Chordata > Aves > Galliformes > Phasianidae > Pavo > Pavo muticus. Next base: position 617,604 of record JACDJE010000078.1, read on the forward strand.
GTTTTTTTTTGTAATCAAGTGTAAAATTCCTGTTCGAAGTCATGTAAGCTGAGGTGCACCTACCAACTGTCCCTGGTTTATGGAACATCCTGGGAGGTTTCTTTTTTTTTTTTTTTTTTTTTTTT